>JAUTDX010004510.1:0-29985 GCA_030844895.1 Ambrosia x helenae
CGGATCAAAGAAACCATGCGGTTGCTCTTGATTAACACAATAGCCATGATGTTGCTCTTGATTAACACAACATTTGTCTGATTGTTATGTTTAACCGAAAACTTTATTACATATACAATAACTTTAAAACTAAAAGTCATCATGTATTCTTGTTTGACAATTATTTTGGTTTGCTCATGATCGAGTCAGTCACGAATGGGACGATGCGTAATTCTTTTATTTGAGTTTGAATATGTTAGTCACATTTTTATGTACTCCCCTCCGTCCCAATTTAGATGTCATGAGCACACAAACACACATATTAAAAAATCTTTTGTTTGTATATTGTAAAATGAGAATAATATCCCCAAATCTTTGATTGTGTTTTTTTCTTTTATAAGCAAAACTAGAAATTGCATTTTCTATTTTGGAAATGAATATTTAAATAAGCCAATTGCGCGCTGAGAGACGTCAAGGAGTGTGGCTGCTAAGTTGCCTGTCTGGCTAAACAACGATGAAGAAATTGACATGAGAAACACTGAAAGGGAGAAGGAGGTTTGGGAATACCTCTTCAAGCATACTGATAAAACAGCCCTCATGGAACTTACCATGGCTTAGGTCAAGAAATGGTAAGACAACCTGACCTAGGTATTTTTTTTGTTTTATATATAAAAGGGTAAAACGATAACATAATTGAGTTGGAAGAACTAAGGAACTCGCTTTATAACCACACCACTTAATTTAATAGAAAAAGAATAAGTGGTTGTTAAATTAAAAAATAATAAAATATGGAATGGAATATTCATTTTTTAAGTCAACATTGGTGTGCTGTACTTTTTACACCAGTGTAAAACATCGTAATTTTTTTTTCAATTTTTAGTACGATGAGTTACCCATTTTTACATCGGTGTGTAAATTTGTTTTTTTAAATTCATATTTTATGTTGGTGTTCTCATGGTTCTTTCAACTCGAGCTAGTTTTCATTTGAACCTAATCCTATATATATACACACACACACACACACACACACACAAGCGATGCGGCGGGGAACACAAACATTTCCTAAAGGTGTGTATGGTACGGTTCATTTCGGTTATTAGTATCAACAAAACCAAAGTCATCGGTTAAACCATCTTACTAACCAATAGGCTAACTGGTTAAATTTATTTTGTAAGATTGTTGATTTTAATTCGGTTCAGTTAATTTTTTTTAATAACCAAAACCAAACTTTGTCTAAACTTTTGGCTTAGAGATACGTAAAATGAGGGTATAAAACTATAAATACATGAAATGGAAGCTTAAGAATAAAATGAAATGTTCGATTTTAGTTTGGTTAATTTTGGTTAACTAATGGTATAAAAAAACCAATAATCAATTTTAAGTTAATTCGGTTGTTTGGTTAATTCAGTTTTCCAATTGATTTGGGTTGGTTACGTCTATGTTCGGATATTAATCACCCCTGGATATTGTTAATCACGTAACACATCAATTTTTTAAACATAAAAATAATAGTAATAATACAAACCATGTACTCCACATAGATGAATAGAACGTAAACAAGTTCAATATCAACCTCTATTTAAAGCTACTATGGCCACCACGACTGATTCTTCCAACCCTGTATGTTAGTTTAAATTAAACCATAACAATTCATTCCAGATGAACAACAGTAAAAATCAAAGTATATAAAGGCGTAAAGCGTGTTTGATCTAATACAATTGATTTTTATCTTGATCTTTCCTAAGCAACAACAAAAAACCTCTGATAACTAAATACTGCATGTTAGATCATAATCAATGCATTAAAAAGTATATGGACTGAAACATTAGTAAACTTAGTGTAGCATTGACGAAGAGAAAGTGTGGCAGCGATAAAAGTGTAGTGGAAATGGAGGTTGACGAAGAGAAAAATGGTGGCGAAGGATTCTGTGTTTTGTTAGGTTTAATTAGGTGAGAAATTAATGACCAGGAAAGCCTCTAGGTTTTGAATTTAAAAAACAAAAGGCCATGTGATTGTTATTGTCTCCACACTTTCTATTAATTTGTGACACATGATCATATAGTTTTAAACTCTAAATTTTAAAAGCCTTTTTTGGTTGAAAATTACCATAAATACTTGTAAAGCTCTAGTTTTTTTTTAAGAATGATGTGATCTACACAATGCGGCAAATAACACATGCACTTCTAAATGTGTGCATGATTTAGTTTAGTTCGATGATGAATCACAATTGAAACCGAAGCCATCACCTGATTGATCTTGTTAACCAATCAGCTAATGGGTTTGGTTTTTTGGTTAGATTGTTAGTTTTCAGTTCGGTTCAGTTAATTTTGGTTCATAACCAAACATTGGCTAAAATATTTCTTTATAAGTATATGAAATGGATGTATAAATACATGAAATTATAGTATGAAGGTAAAAAATATGAATACATGATGTATTCATTTTTATTAGTTAATTTTGGTTTGGATTCTTCTGTTTCTTATTTAGTTTTGGTTAACGATTCAATTATTGTTCACCATAGACATTGTTAATCACTTAACATATCAATTTTTTAATTAAAAAGTAATAGAAATACTAAATTCAAACTAAAGAGAATAATGCTCATTTTTGTGGTGTATTTTTTTTTAGATAATATGAACGTACGAAAACGTTATGGTCCCATTAAAACGTCGACAAAAATGAGCAGGTCGTCATAATATATTTCAAATGTTTTTAAAACTTAATAGTTTAAAAGTTATGAAATGATTAAATAAAAGAATTATAATTTTGTAGGGGTGGAGAGAAAAGAGTAACTACTAACTAAAAATAAGGGAATTAAAGTGTAACTAAAATGAGGTACTAAAGTGTAAAAGTGTTTCAACGACTATTTTATCTTCCATTTTAGGGTTGTTAATGAAAATAAAGTTCTTAACTTTTTGGTATTTTAAACTACCCTTCCCTCATACATTATAATATAGTATAGATATATATTATTTTAAAAAATTAATTACTGTGATTACTTCAATTAATTTATGTGTTGCAATCTTTGTAGAAGGGCAAAAATTTTTGAAGGTGGTTCGGGAAGCAAGACTGCTGTAAAGGGTAGCGTGTCGCCCGAAATTGACCCGACAAAGCATTATCCTAAGTACCCACCCCCATCTTCTGTTTTTTTACACTTGTGTAAACAGGAAAACCTGACAAACCTCTCTCCCCCCCCCCCCCTTGTAAATTACACCTACGTCATGTTTGAGGTTTGCCAGGGGTTGCGTGCTAAAACGCCATATCTACATTCATTGCCGATCGGTGAAACGTTTGCATGACTCTATTATTGATGTGTTGGTACATGTGCTTAAGTACGACCCCAGCTACCGATTTGCGGGAATACCGCATCACTTATTTGTCCCTACCACCCACCTTGGTGAGTTTATTCAGAAATTAATTGGTGTTTTTTTTAGGGTTACCCTGAATTGTTAAGATACATGGTACAGGTAGAATGGATGTTGGCATTGCAAGAAGAGAAGGACGGGAGTCTTGAGGCTTTCTTTAAGAGTGGTGTGTTTGGGGCAATATGCGGCATTGAGGCAAAACTTGATTTAAGGTCGTATGACATGGGTTTTGTGCCGTTTCTCGAAGCTAAACACTATTACCTACTGGTGTTTTATATGAAGAATGAAAATATATGTGTCATTGATAACATTGCAGTGAGGAGTCGCCGGTGAAAGTAGTCGACAATGAAGATTATGCACGTAAGGGGGACACCTTACAAAGTGGTATGCAAAAATTTAATTCCTACAAAAGTCCCGATTATTTGTGATTTTTATTAAATGCTGATATTACCATTATTGCAGAAAAAATCTTCGAGGACTACCTAAATTTGGTGAAGCACCCAAAGGCAGAGGCATGGAGAGGTGCAAAATTTGAAGGCTGGATTTATCGTGGGCTACACACAAAAACAGATTGACTGCGCGGTGCACTTGATGTGACACATGAAGACGTACATGGGGGTCTAGATCGCCTTCAGGTGTGGGTTCAGCGTTAATGTAAAGCAGAAAAGGCTCAGTGGATGCTTTGTGAATCGGTATGCTGCGAATATTTTGCTGTCAGCGACAAACATGTACAAGAATCACATTTGGGATGGGGCACTAAGTTTGTAATTAGGTGAAAAAACAACTTTGTAGTCCTGGATATTTTGTCTTGGTAGGGGGTACAGTTTGTGATGGTGGTTTTGGTTAAAAAAAACATCTACTATCTGGTTGGGTATTTTGTGTATGAACTACATGACCTACCTTTGATGTTAAATATTAGGAGTCGTTAGTTTCTGTCGTATTTTGATAAATCAAAATCGTGTATGTTAGAAACAAATGGCACTAGGGTTGTGTTTTACACCGACGTAAAGTCTGATTTGTGTGAATTAAACTGGTGTTTTTTACATAGATGTACATAAAACAAGTGTGTTTATATTTACATCGATATGTGTTAATTAGAACGCATTGAAAAAAAAAAAGTAGGTATGTAATATTTTTTTTTCACAAGCAAAGTTGTGTTAAATTTTTTTTTCCTCCTTCTCATTTCTTTTTTTTAAATCGATGTATGAAAAAAGGTGTGTAAAAAAGCAAAAGATGATGCAAAAAAAAAACGCTTAACAACTTGAAGATCTTTATCGGAGAAGATCTCTCGGTGCTCTCCATTGATTTAGGGTTTTCTCTCTTTTTTTTTACAAAGAGGGAAGAAGGAAATGAGCTTTGGTTATATGATCCCAATGACCTGTATGGTATATACGTATAAAGCTCGTGAACATTTGGACGGGATATTATTTTTTTAGGATAATGATCTCTTGGGATACACACCAAAATACTGCCAAATAGTCAATCAATCATATTATTTAATCTTGTTTAAGTTTGGATTAATAATACTTAATGGTCAATTGCTATAAAATACCTTCCTATAATACAAACAAAACCATAATACATGGCATCATCCTATTACTCCAACTGGAGCCTTGTTTTTAAAGATCCTAATCCATTTTTACTATATTACTAAATAATAATATTAAATCATACTCTCTCCCTTCCCCCCCCCCCTCTCTCTCTCTCTCTCTATATATATATATATATAATAAAAAACAAATTAAAATATTATAATAAGTAAATATCACAACAATTACATATGTTAATCGATTACATTATCTCTATTCAATCCGTATACTAAACAGGTTATTCAACCAGTGCAATACACGGGTTTTATTCAACTCGTGTATAACATGAGTTTTTAAAAAATATAACTATTTTATTACTTTACTATTTTAGTATATAATTACATTTCTCTAACCGGTAATACATGGGTTCTAATATAGTAAAGTATAAATAAATACAATATTGTTTATATTGCATTATCAGAAACTGTAACTTTTTCTTTCTTTCTAAATTCCATTCAAATTAGACATAAAAATTGTCATGCAAACAAGAGCAGTTACAAATCACAATAGCAGACCTTAAAAATGCAACACTAAAGTAAAAGGAGTAAAGTGCACGGATGGTCCCCGTGGTTTGCACGAATTGCACATATGCCCCCATCTATTTTCAATGGTCCCAACATTGGCATTTTATAACATTTTGGTCCCTACCAGCTAACGTTGTTAAGTTTTGTCTGTTAAATCATGTAAAATGACCAAAATACCCTCACCACATAAAAAAATAACACCCGCCTTCTCCTTCCTTCTCCTTCCAAACCACCATCACCATCACAAATCACCACCACCCCTCTTCAACCACCAACACCACCACCTCCACCTCCTCCTCCAACGACCACCACCCTACCTGCACTGGTGATACCAGAAACCATCTGAATATATTACTCACCTTCTCCATTCGATAAATTTCCTCATTCATTCATTCCTTTTTATAAAACCCTAATATCTGCTTTGATTCTCTTTAAGTCGATTTCTGCATCTGTTCCGATGTCTTCATTGATCAGAGCTGCCAATGATCTTTATTCTTTTAGAACTTGGTGGTTTTGACATTAAACCCTCTCGTCACTGTTGTCGCACACCTCCATCTAAACAAACCCAAACAAATTTAATAATTTAACTATGTATGGCAATAAAAGTGAAGGAGTGAATAACTACAAAAATTAATAAAATAAGAGCATGTAGTAGAAAAAATTTCAAGTCTTCAACATTGAACAGTAGGCTATACACATTGAACAGAGCTCTGTCACCTCTGTTTTTTGTTGGTGGTGGTATTTGGAGGGCTGATGTATTCTCCGGTCATGCTCTTCTCCGGGTGGTGCGATGGGTGTGATTGTTGTTTGATGGTGGTATTGGGTGTGTGATGCGATTGGTGTTTGATGACGAAGGTAGATGGTGGTGCGATGGGGATTATGGACGGTATGGTGATGGTGGTGTTAAATGATTTTTGGTGATGGTTGGGGAAAGATGGTAGTGGTGATGGTTGGGGAATATGGTGGTGGTGGTGGTGGTGGGTTGGTTGTGGTAGATAGGTGTGGTGGGGTTGAGACCAAAGAAGGAGATATAAGAGAGTATAATATATTTTTTTTATTTTTTAAAGAGGGGTAATTTAGTAATTTCACATTGACTTAACTGAAAAACTTAACCTCCATCCAAGTCAGGGACCATCGTTGAAACAAAATACAAACCACATATCCATACTTGTAATTTCGAAAAGCTAAGGAGAAGAGTTTAAATTTGGGCAAACCACAGGGACCATCCGTGCACTTACTCAAAGTAAAAGCATATGCCCACCTCACCCAAGTATTGACCCATGCATTCATAGTCAACCAACTCCAAATTCCAAAACACTAAACATACAACCCCTCTTCCCTCCCCTCTCACATTACTCTAACCCACACCATCTCCTCTCCCTCTCTCTCTCTCTCTCTAAAAGCTATTGTCTAAATGCTAGATTCCGTCTTTGGTGTTATTCAACATCTCTTAAGAGATGGATGGCAAGGCTAGATCAAGTCAAACTAAGATCCAAAGATAATGATATGATTTTAGGAGGGAGTTGGAATCGATTTTGCAACTATGGGTGCAAAACTTTTGCTTTAAGATCATATAATGGAATCAACGTTTCCTTTTTCTACTTGTCCATAACTATTAGTTCATGTAACAACTAACAAGCTATGCATGGTCATTTCTAAGACTAGTGGGTATCACGCACGTTATGGCGGAACTAAAAATTGCATCAAAATGTATCAATAAGAAGTAAATTACATCCAAAATTTTTGATTTAAATGATATATTAAATAAAGATAATTGCAATCAAACTATATGTATTCATTAATTTATTTCTACATTCTCATCTGGGAAAACGATTAGTAAGATAGTGGGATGCACTGGGTCAAAGTTAACTAAAACAGTAACCTACGAAAAAGTGTAAAATGTATAATGATTCTTTTATTATTTGGGCGTTATAGGAGTTAAAAGTACAATGCATCAATATATAGAGTCTTAAGTAAACAAAAGCTTTCTTATTCGGTCATTGAATCATGTGATCATATAATTAGATCAGATTAGACATGGTTACGTTTATGATATTCATATACGTAATATCTTCAGAATTCGAACCATTACCCTAAGATTAAAAACACAACCTTCAATATTGATTCCTAGAAGTTTAATATAGTATGTTCAAGTTTATAAAACTTTTAACTTTTATAAATAACTAATTCTATATAAATGATTATAACAAAAGATGCATCATTATGAATTGTTTTTTATATGTTTTTAATATGTTCAAAGTTATTATAAAATTGAATGTAATGAGGTTTCATAAATATCTCTTAACTCTTGACTTTCTTTTGATTAAATGTGGTGTACTAAAACATATTTACCCCTAAAAGGTAGTTATTTTTTATGCATTGTGTGTTGTATTATATGCAATAAACTTATACCTCTAAAATTTAAGAAGTTCTTAGGAAATACTTTATAATACTAGCAGGAACCCGCGCGTTGCGGCGGGGCTGCACTCGTAAATTTATTACATATATAATAAAATTTTAAACTAAAAGTCATCATATATTCTTGTGTGACAATTATTTTGGTGAAGTCCTTTGATATTGAAAGCACAATAAAAAATAAAAATTGATGCGCGAATCCCGTAGTACTAACTGGTCGATTTTGTGGTATATTCCCGAACATGCTCCAAACGTATATATGTCATTTCTCATGTTGGCGATTGTTTTGTCTAATGAGACACCCATAGGTGTGAAGGAGAAGTTTGTGTTGTATGCGCGGATCAAAGAAACCTTGCGGTTCTCTTGATTAACACAATAGCCATGATGTTGCTCTTGATTAACACAACATTTGTCTGATTGTTATGTTTAACCGAAAACTTTTTATTACATATACAATAACTTTAAAACTAAAAGTCATCATGTATTCTTGTTGACAATTATTTTGGTTTTGCTCATGATCGAGTCAGTCACGAATGGGACGATGCGTAATTCTTTTATTTGAGTTTGAATATGTTAGTCAAATTTTTATGTACTCCTCCGTCCCAATTTAGATGTCATGAGCACACAACACACATATTAAAGAAATCTTTTGTTTGTATATTGTAAAATGAGAATAATATCCCCAAATCTTTGATTGTGTTTTTCTTTTATAAGCAAAACTAGAAATTGCATTTTCTATTTGGAAATGAATATTTAATTTAGGACAACCAAAAATAGAAAGATGGACATATAAATTGGGACGTAGGGAGTATTATTTTTAGTATAAGTTAATAAGTTATTTAATTGTTGTACTTTTAAACTAAAAGTCTTCATGTATTCTTGACAATTATTTTGATTTTCCTAATGACCTAGTCAGTCACGAATGGGACGATGCCTATTTCTTTTATTTTTGTTTGAATATGTTAGGCAAATTTTTATGTATTATTTTTAGTATAAGTTAACAAGTTTTTTACAAGCTTTTATAAAATATATAAGTTAATAAATTTTTACAAGCTTTTATAAAATACAATTGCATTATAAATATAAGTGCTAGATGTAATAACACTACATTATTGTTTGTCTTTTATTTGTGTTTGAATATGTTAGTCAAATTTTTATGTATTATTTTTAGTATAAGTTAATAAGTTTTTTACAAGCTTTTATAAAACACTATTGCATTATAATTATAAATGCTAGATGTAATAACACTACATTATTGTTTGTCATTTATTACACTATATTATTAATGCTAAAATGTAGAGGGACAATATTGTAAATGATAAATTATTTATATGCATTAACACTTGTACCAAATGCAAAAACAATATTTTTATGTGTCTTAAAATTAAATGAAAATTACCATCTTACCATCTAGAACCTATTATATAGAAGTATAGAATATAGATATAGATATAGATATAGATAATATAGTATAGATATAGATTATATTTAATTGTATTCTTTCATTTAAATTAATACTAATTAACAAAGCATTTGTGCAATTCTTTGTTGTACTCTATGCTTTGGAGGTGTTTTATGCATAAGATGTTTGTACATATAGGTTTGTGGGTTATACCCACTAATTATAATTCTTTTTTATTTTTTTTATCTTTATTTTTTTATACTTTTAACCCAAAGTTTTGTATAATTTATAATTTAACCTCAATTTTTTTTCACTTTCAGCTTTAATTCCTAATACTTTTTATCTTTTATATTTTCGTTTCGTGTAAATTTTGCGAGTTAACACGCGGTAAGGGCGTTTGTGGTTCATCGGCTTTACGTCTATTTTTCCATTCAAAATCCTCTAATTAGCAAAGCTTTTATGCATTGAGGGTTGTACTTCATACATTCGGAGTTTAAAAAACAACTCATTGTGGTTTCTTATTGGTCTACATACTCCCATGGTCCTACCACTAGAGGTGCACAAACCGGTTTTTCTAATACCCTGTTCCGGGTATGGAAACGGTTCCTGGTAGGGTCGGGTATTACTTTGACCATGTATTGAAGGAACCGATTCTAGTTCCGATTTCGGTAATACTCTAATTACCAAAACTTTTTGTGTTTAAAGGGGTTGTACCCTATGCTTATGGGGTTTTTCAAAAAAAAAAAACAAAACAATTGATGTTACACTTTTAGCCCAAATGTTTTTCTATTTTACTTTTAACACAAATATTTTCATCTTTTACAATTTAATACTAACATGTTTGATTTTCCACTTCTAACCCAAAACTTTCATTTTTTTACTTTTTAACGCTAAGATTTTCATCTTTTACAATTTAACCCTAAACACTTTTTTCTTTCAACTTTGGTCCCACATAATTTTCATCTTACGCGATTTTTTCGTTTTAAGGTCTGTTCTAAATTTTGCGAGTTATAACAAGTTCGTCGCAATGCGCGGGTCCTAGACCGACTTATTTACTTCACATTAACCATAGTTATTAAAAGTCTCGATTTTACGCCTTTGGCATTAACACGTCGTAATGAGCGTGCGTGGTTCTACGATTTTACGCTTTCTTTTCATTCGGTGTTATTTTCCTTTTTTTATTATTGTACTTTTATGAGCTTTTTAGTGTTAGTGGTCGCTGGTGGTGGTGTGGTATTAGTGCTACTTGCATGGTTTACACCCTAGCGCAACGCGCGATGGGTTAATACTAGTTTAATATCAAAAAGTACTAAACATATAAGAAATAATTTCTACAACATATACTGTATTATTATTGACCACATTTTGTTTATATATGTCTAGAAAATTTTAGAAAAGTGTTATCAGTAATATCATATTAGTATATAATTGTTCAAAAAAAAAGTTATTATGTCTATTTTTTTATAAAAAAAAAACTATACATGCATGGATCATTTGTTTTCATAACCAAATAATATTTATATTCTTATGATAAATAGTATTCTTAGAAATGTTTTGAAAAGTGAACTTTATCATTTGTTTGGCCTTATAGGTTTTGTTATTCTTGTAGTTCACCAATGTACGTGTTACCTCATATATACACATTTAAGCAATCCCCTACTGTATAAGATGTAACACTAAGTGATAATTCAAATAGAATGAGATGCTATCATGCGACAAATTTGTCCTTTCATATCTCAATAAGGATTTACATACAAGAAGAAATGCGTGTATCGAATCAACATTTTGAAAATTATGTTTCTTAGTTGTCAGTCTTCTCTATATAAAGCAAATGCTATTGGTCTTATCAGTACATTAAGCATGGCTAAACTATTCAATTTAAAAGTACTTAAAGGTATAAAGATACATCTCTTATTTTAAAACGAATAAGTCACATCAAGACATTAAAAAATTGATGGATAAATATTACTAACCCATGTAAAATTTTAAATTTCGAGGTGAAATATATGAATACATTAACTGCGTACGCAATATAATGATAATATTTCGTTGGTAACGTGCCAATTGGTGTCCTGTCCATTTCATAAAAGTTAGACCAAAAATCCAAAATGGCGTAATTTTGTCAAACAAGGGCCACCAATATCCTATGTGATTAAAATTCTTAGAAATTCCCTTGGTTTGTTTTTATTCATTTTTATTACTTCAACATGTGATCTCGAGTAAAGATACAAACAAACGTGTTTTTTGTTTTGGTTTGTTTCTTTTTTTTTTAATTGGGAAATTGTGAGAAACAACACAAAAAATGAATATAAGTCTTTATTCATTTTAAATTCATTAATGTTGCAAAATCAAGTAGGCAAAAATTGAGATCTTGATGGATTTTTGAGCTCAGTTACTAATTTTCCGAAATTAGCATTAACTCCATAGTTGTAAGAACCTCGCAGTGGTATATTTTGGGTGATTTAATTTTGAACCTGTGTTGTGAATCAAACGAGCCGAGCCGAGCCCTAGCTCGATTAACTTATAAGAGCTCGAGCTCAAGCTCAGCTCAGTTCGAGCTTTGTTTTTAAAGCTCGAGCTCGCTCGTTAGTATTTCTCAAGCTCGAGCACGGCTTGTTTAGTGTTTATTAAATTAAATAATATAAATAATAGGCTCGTTTAGGCTCCATAGCCTGATAAGTCAAAAGCTCAACTTGACTCGGTTGTTAAACAACTTTAAATGTGGGATAGATAGTATAAAATATTAATAAAACTAATGTTATACTAAGGCTCGACGAGCCTAACGAGCTTCATATGCCATGCTTGAGCACGAGATCGATAAGTAAACGAGCTTTATTTTAGGCTCAAGCTCGGCTCGAGCTCGATAAGACTCGACTCGTTTCCTATTTTTTATCGAGCCGATCTCGAGTAGCTCAGCTCGCGAGCTACTCGACTCATTTGCACCCCTATAAATTACTAGAAATTTCATAAAAAAACATATTATGTGGTAAACTCCTGACCACAGTGTTTAATCTTAATGATCAAATAACTAGTAATTAGGGGGCCATTTGGGTCAAATAATTAAACTTAATATCTTGAAGTGAAAAGCTTAAATCAATATTGGGGTCGCATATTTAGTGGCGAAACTTAATCTCAATATATAAAACTGATTATTCATTAGGGTGATGAACAACACACTTGGTAGGATATTCCACTGCTATATCCATCCATTTTGAGCTTTAGGTGAGTTTACAAACCAAAATTGTGATTTGAGTCACTAGAAATTGAGCTTGTATATGACATCCATTACTTCAGTACTTTTAATAAAGCTAATAATAACATATGGTTAACATTATGTTTTATAAGTGTACTTATTAGTGTGATGGTTTTAACTTAAAATATAGCAAAAAGAAGATGTTGGTCTTGAATAGATCCACAAATTTTAACTGGTGTAATGGTTTTACATGATCAAATGTACTTCTAGCTACAAGAGTTGATTCCCAACTTATAAATTAATTTGTAATTTGTAATGTGATCAAAATAATTTGTCATTTTCTTTACAACAAACGAATTAGTTTAGGTTGGAAAATGAGTAAATTAAACAATTAAAGCAATAGGAAACATATAAGTGAAATTTTGTAATCACCATTTTAGTGATGAATATGGTCATAATATCACATTATTGCATATCATGCTTTAAGAAGTATGCTTATAGTATCTTTGAATGGATATAGTTGGTCAAAGCATAATTGGACTATGACAAGTGATTTGAAAACATTTTTCGTTCATAGGGTTTTCTTAAAATAATATATAATATATATATAAATATATAAATATATATATATATATATACACACACACCGTACTATAAAGCATATTAGGAGACAATATAGTAATTTTACCCAATTTTCAACATGTACAAACATTTTAAGCAAACAGTACAACCTTCTAAAGCATACTCGGTTGAATGTTGTCTTTAAAACCAATTGGCCGGACAAAATTCTAGATCCAAAGCATATGGAGGGATTTTAAAATTCAAAATCATTTAACCTACCCCCAGTTCAATATCAGAAAACTAAACTGAAATCAAACCCTAGAGAGAGAATGAGAGAGAAAGAGACGAAGAGAGCGTGGAAGAAAGGTGGAGACATCCATGGCATTTGGCCGACTAACCACCGACGATGATGGGAGGTTGTGGCGATAACTACACCATCAACCAAGACTCATCTTAAACCAACCTCTATTGTCTCTTCCACCTGCGTCAGAACGTGACGAGTGACGTTTTACTGACAACTGGTTTAGGCAACTATGGTGACTAGTGGTGGTGGTTTTGGCAGTAGTGAGAGCAGCGACAGTAGATCTCATACGACTGATCTAGCTATGTGACCCTCTGCTCCAATGCATCCAAACGCCTTTCCGCCTCCACTCGTCCCATAACAGCAACAAGTCTCCCCTACTCAGACTTTGTAGCATGCTCCTCTAGCTCCCGAATCCGTACACCCATGCTCACGAACTTCGCATCATGAGATAAGAGAACCAATCTATCTGTGTACAACGTTGGGCCAGATGATCCACCCAAAGTCATCGCCTCAGCATCGTCCTCCTCATCCCCGTGAGCTAGGTCACCTACAAGTGTGGGGAGGTATGGCCGCTTATGGGCCTGGGATCTCCTCCTCCACCTGCGAGGTGGCTCGGGCTCAGGTACGGGTGCGTCCTCAACCGCCTCATCTGGTATCGGTCAATGGAAAGGTCGGGCTCGCCATGGACAACGTGGTCGGCGGCTCAACAGGGCCAGGACAGGAGCAGGAATCGCAAGAACGACCGCTGACGCACTGCTTTCGAGAGTGCACGCAGAGCGTTCACCGCTCGAAAAGTAGCGAAACTGCGGAAGGAAGGTGCCGGTTCAGGAGCAGGTTGTACCATGTGAGCAGCCTCAGCGGAGCTGGTCCTCAGCTGGGATCGCCTCTGCATGAAACGTCGGGGTCGTCAAAAGCAGGTAGGGAATCATCCTCCACGTCATAATCGGAGACATGGTGATAGGCGGGCTAGGGATCCACATCCTCATCGGATTCGTCTATAATAAATCCTACACTATCGTGCGGTAGTCTGGCGCCTCGTAGGGGATGTGGTCGCGATGAGCGGAGCGACATGGTGAGGGTCCTCCTCGGAGTTGGAAAGCAGAGTGAGGTCAACCGTAATGGCCATTATCTTGTCAAATGCATATGTATATGAATGAATATGAATGTCAGTAAATGAAATACTATACCCATGTGTAGTCATGCAACACATTGGGAACTTGAGAAGGCAAAGCGAGGTAATGTAGTAATTTGTGAAAACGTCTCTATAATGTTTTAGTTATAGTTAACTCAAAAAAGAGTCTTTGTTCGCTATAACCTTCTCCTCTGATACCAATCTATCACACCCCGCCAAGGCAGAAACACGGGTATGTGATCCGAAAGGTTTTCAAACACAAGGTTCGAGCAACACATAAGATGTAATTTAAAATAGATATCATCAAACGATAAATAAAGTCATACATAGTTAAGAAAAATGTAACAATGTCTGAAAGTTAATGGACCAAATGCCAAAAACATGACACGACCAACATTATTAAATCTCAGCTTGTGTAGGTGATGATACCACTAAGTGTGCACTCGAACCCCTCTCCCAAGTTCCTGCTCCTCATGATCAATTACCTGAAAAACATGCATAAAAGATTTATCAACATAATGTCGGTGAGTTCACAGGTTTTAATGTACTATGTAAAGTGCTTGTGAAAATTCGTGTATAACAAATCAAAATCTAGATAAGCAAATGATTACTGTGCAAACCATGAATCCCATTACCAAACCTCTTGATTGTTGTGCCTTGCGCATTGTACAATAAAGACAACGTATATATAGTAGAATACTAACACTCTCTTGTATGTAACCGGTTAGAGCGACTAACCAAGAATGGGGGTGTCAACCCATAGATCTATTTAAGTGTTCCATGGCTATTATTAGCTAATGGTTACAGTGTAAATGTAAGTACGAGGACCATTGAGCACATAAACCGAATATCACATGTTCTACAGGGTAGTCACGATAGAATGTCACAAAAATGTAATGTACTAGAATTGTAGCATGTTTATCCACCAAAATCTAAAACAGTAAAACGGGGCCGTGAAACTTACATGGTGACTGGATATGTGGTCTAATAAAGCAGAGGAGTGAAGTAACTATCATCCCGGCAATAAGTTCTCTATGATTATCAAGGACATACTAAGTTGTACATTATTGTCGTTTACTACACAAGTTTTTCAGTTGACTTGTGGACCCTTGTGTCAGTTATATGTGGGCCATTGCTTGTGCATGTGACCATTATTACGTGTTCCATGTGTACTTTGCAAAATGTACGGTTTCTTGAATTCCGGACGTTTATTGTAAAAATGTTTCCATTGTTAATAAAATGGTCCCTACATGTCATCATAGGTGTATAATATTCCCAAACTTAACAAGTGTGGTTGTTTCATGGAAAAGCAAATATTTTAACATATGTTTACATCTTATAATGTCAAATGATAGTATTAACACATGTTATAGTCATTTTAAACATGTGTTATATTTATAGCCAAAAACTTATAATAACACATGGTTCCAAATTCGTGGCTAGTGACCGATTATCTTGGCTTCCATTTGCTCATGTGTGGGTGTTGATTTACAAGCATGTGGGTGTATGACATTATACCAAAGTTGTGTATTTCCTTTCATAAAAATAAGGTTATGTGAAGGTGTTCATATATGTTATCTTTTGTTCCAAAAACCGGATTTTTGTTAAACACAAGTGCCATTTTTCCATACACCATTCGGCCACGTGTTTTTATTCCATATATTGACCGATTGTTGAGGTGTAATGGTTTGTATATATAGGCGAGTGTAATATATAATAGTTTGGAAACAAAACTAGCCATTTGCAAAAGTTACTTTTATATAATCAACTTCTAGTGAGTTATGGCCGATAATCAAGGGTTGTGGGTTCTTGGGCCGAGTGCTTTGACATAGGTCGATTATTATTTCATAGACACGATTCATGGTTCGGGTGAAGGTCTAAGTAATTGATTGAAAGAAAGGAAAAGGAAGTCGATTATTATACCTAAGTTTCGATTGCTTGGTTCCTATCCGAGTCCTCTTGTGGCTTGAGTCTTCTTGCTAGAGGTCGATTGTGGTGGTTTACGAGCTCAAAAAATGTGGTTTGGAATCCTTGTGGGTGTGCCGATTGTATGGAGTGTAATGGTCGGTTATGGTGTGAAGTTTTGGGTGATCAAAGGGTCCTTATATAGGTGAATTCTTGGGTTGTTAAGTCTTCATAGGATTGGAGCTTGGATCGTACAAACACCATTCTAGTGTAATGGTTTGACAAAGTGAGTTGTCACTTGGTTTGTTGTCTTGTTTGGTCCTCTTCACCCTAGGCCGATTAGGGGAAGACTTCACATAAGAATGGAATGTGATCTTGTATGGGAGAAACAATCAAGGGAGTACTAATCCATTTTTAGATAAGATGGTGAGATTGCAAGCTTCTTGATTCTCGCTTAAACTAAACAAAAACAAAAGTGGAATGGTGATGTGTGGCAATATATTTTGTCAAGGTTTGGAAGGCCATTTGTTGGTGTAAAAAGTTTTCCTAGTATGGTTTTGACTCTAGTGCCGTGTGATGTGTTTGTAGTATATATATATATATATATATGTGAGAGGTAACTTATCATATGTGAGTGTATGTGTGTGTGAGATATCTCGACCGAAACAAAAGAAGAAAGAAAGGGATGAAAGGGACTTGTGGTGGTAGTTTGGCTCACAATCATTGGACAATTGTAGTTAACGTAGTTTAGTTGTTCTAGGGAAGTAGTTTAGGAGATGAGAAAGACCTTTTTTGCTATAAAGGATTGGTTAGTGTGTCATTGTCTTTAGTGGCATGCATAAGTTGTTTATGAGTTGTATATTCATATGTATATGTATATCCGTTTATATAAGAAATAAGATGGATGTATGTAGTTCATCAAACACATGTGTGTATGCATATAATATGTCGTGTGTGTGTTATGGATGTAAGCGTATTTGTTAGCTAGTTGTAACACTTATTTTGGTATCCAAGGTTAACTAGATTAGTTTGGTGTCTAGTGAAATGGATATTTATATGTGTTCATGTATAGCCGAGACCTTCCCATGTGTGTGCATAGGTTTGGCCGAACATGTATATATACATGTACATAATTATGCTATTGAAAATCATGGTCATCATGGTAATGGAATAACCTTTCATGTGTTAAAATGGGTGTGAGTATGATTCTAGTATGCTAATAACATGAGAAGTAGCAGCAATAATATTCAGCATAGTTGTTAGTACATGTGTTAATTGATGATAAACATGTGTTGTTGGGTAAATTAACCCATGTTAATATATGTTTGTGTCTCAAGCCAATGTTCCATGATTTTTGTATGTTTATTTCCATAGAACATATTGAAAGTTTCTTGGATTTAGAGTGGAATTGCGTAGTTTCTCACTTAGGTATTGTCATGTGTAATGTTGTTTGTCCGTACGTAGTAATTGGATATCCAGTTGCTCTCTGTTGAGCATGTGATTGGCTTGCTTGTTCAATGCCAATTGTTTCAGATATTTCAGGTGTTGTATGCGTAAACGGATAATCCCTTGAATTTATGCACTAGTTCGGGCTTTACTAGACTGGGGGGGGGTATAGTGAGTGCAAAATTGTCTAATATGCACATGAATGATATCATAAAGTAAAATGTGTACGGATGTTGACCTAATTCGTTGACTTCTGTCAAATCTACTAACATACTAGCTAACATTATGGATTTATGGTAGCGTTTGTTATGCTGAAATGGAAGGTAGAATGGAATGGACCATTATAAAGAATGAAAAATAAGGTGTTTGATTGGTCAATGGAATGAAATCACCCATTACATTAAGACACTTCATTCCCTCAAAATCATTATATCTACCCATATTTTTTTCATTCCATTTCCTCTTACACATTTCATTAACACCACCACAACTCACCACCTACCACGACAACCCACCATCGTCGTCATCGCCCACCACCAACACCCCCTACCACTGCCACTGTCGCCACCCACCACTGACGTCCACCATCGCCACCACCACCCATCTACGCTCCAGTCATCCACCACCGCTGCTACTCATCACCATCGCAATGCTACCCACCGTCACCGCTCCTCACTGCCGCCACCCACCACCGTAGCCTACCGTCACCGCCACCACCACCCATCACTGCAACCACCACCTATAGCTTCCCACCACCCTCGCCACCCATCACTGTCGCTGCCACAAACCATTGTCACCCCTGCGCCCCACCAACAACCTCTCCGCTACCCACCACCTCTCCACTACCTAGCACCGCCACATATCACCACCCATCATCACCGCCACTAATCACCACTCTCTACCGATTTTATTCCTCGTCTTTCCTACCTACCAAACAACATAATCTCATGAGTTATTTCATTTCCAAATGGAAACTAAACAAGACACAAACTGGTAATGATCCATTCTATTACCTCGTCCATTCTCTTTCCTCACCCATTTCATTACCCCATAAACAAACCTTATTTGTTATAAGTGTACTTAATAGTATGCTTGTGTTCTTAAGATATTTGTGTGTTCTTAAGATATTTTGACTGATTGTAATTTACATAAAGTCTTTTATTATCGCTACTAGAAATATTTTAGATTTACATCCTAACTGTGTAAACGTAAGAATTATAAAATTTAGTAAAAAGATGATGTTGGTCTTGAATAGACCATATTTTTTAACTGTGTAATGGTTTTACATAATCAAATATACTTCTACTAGGATTTCCCAACTTATAAATTATTTTCTAATGAGATTAAAATTAATTTTGTTAATTTTCCAATCTATTAAAAGACCAACATAAAGAATAGTAGAGTGGCATTTATGTAATACTAGGTTTTGGTTGAGGGCATTCCTGTAACACTATCGTTGTGTTCCCGAGTTAACTTAAAGAGGAAAGAAAGGAAAAAAATAGAACGAAAGGAAGGGAAAGGAAAAGAAAAGAAAGGATAAGTATCCTTTCCTTCCCTTTCCTTCAAAATCAGAAGGAAAACTAAACTAAAGGATTTTGCCTAGTTTTCCTTCCATTTCCTTTCTTTTCCTTCCTTTAATGAAACTCGGGAACACACCATAATTTGTTTTCCTTACTTTTCCTTCTTTAATTAAACTTGGGAACATAGTCAATTTTTTCGTTCCTTCTTTTCTCTCGTTTAGTTAACTCAGGAACACAACGTATAAGATGGCATTGTTCTAAATATGGAGGTTTTTGTTGGGGCAGTGTTTTAGTTAGGTTTATTCCTAGGTATTTAAACTCTCCCATATCTCTCTTCTGTTGTTCACCAACAACTTTCCTCCCCTTCATCGACAACCAGCAGCCTTCTTCGTCGTTCGTAGTCGTAGGCCGTCTCATCAAACAAACTAGTTTAGATTGAACATAAGTAAATTAAGCAATTAAACGGTAATTTTCTAAACCAATAAAAAACACATAAGTGAAATAGCATATATGCTTTAAGAAGTATGCTTAGTGTTTTTTTGAATGGATATAGTTGGTCAAGCTAAACGATTTGAAAACATAAACATTTGTGGTTCGTAGAGTTTTCTTAAAAGAATATATACCTAAAAAGGATATTTGTAATTTGATTGATTACCCATTTGCTAAATAATATTCTAAGTGGCCTGCTCGTACATTTTCGGCATCGAGAACTTTGTTAATCACTACTTGCTAGTGAGGACAACATCTTCATTAACAGTGGTGAAGCTTGGTTTCAGAATTGGTGGGGGGCTGAACTCAATTTTTTTTATCGGTAGTGGCAAATCGGTGGGGGCCGGACTCAACCAGGACTCAATTTACCTATGAAAATCGCAAATTTATACCAATGTGCCAGAAAACAGGGGGCCCAGGGCCACCCTTGACCCTTCTTATCCTTCGTCCCTATTCACTAAATTACTTTGATATATAGGGAGTGTTAAACATGTCGTGTTTTTGGGTTGACAATCTAACCCAGTTTAAACCTGAAACTTTACATAAACCTAGACATGACTTGAACTTCAAAGTTGTGTCAAACATATGAACATGAACATGACCCGTTTCACTCGAATTATTTTAAAATCTGAATTTTCTGTTTGCGTAAAATTTTAATTTTAAAATTAAAAATGTGTATAAAATTAAATTTTTATTTTTATATCTTGTGTCAATTTCTTTTTAAGTTATAATTATTTATACTACATTATAAAGGAGTAGACATGGGCAAATATGTCTAAATTGTTCAAAGTTAAGGTGGATATCAAGGGTCATTTACATGTCTCTAATTTTTTGTCACTTTCTTCCTTTTATGCCCTCATGTACAACTTTTAATACTAATTGTATATATCTCTTATGCACTCTTTGTATCCACATGAAGATGTAACCCCTTCATAAACACCATAAACATCCAATTGAAAGTTGTAATCCTTGAAACCCCACAATGCCTTTCACCTTCACTATGTCTTTTTTTTTCTTCTGAAAGTGGTTAAAAAATATAATATATGAATATTTATAAGATTGTGGCCCTTTGTACTAATGCATATCACCAAAAGAAGAATACATCAAGTATTCATGGGTCTAACTTGAATACTTATTTTTTTTTTATTATTTGTTGTTGGAATATCTTAACAATTACTTGTATATATTCTTTTATTTTTCAAGTTGTAACAAAGCTGCTTGTTAATATTACTTATGTTTAGGAGCAATGAAGCATTGATTTATGCATTATATAACATCCCTTAATTTGCATTATGTGTTCGTTGGTTTCCACTTAAATTACTAGATTTGTATGATTGACACCCATCGCCACCACCTACCCATTGCCACCGACACGACCATGACCTCACCACCTACACGTCGTTGTCACAACTCGCCATTATTAAAAGAAGTAAGAAATGTAGCGGGAGAACATTATTTGGAACATCTTTGTCATTCTTAGATTGACCAATTTACAAATACTATTTTCAAATATAGCAATTAATGACTATTTGCATTCTCGTTCACCACCAACGGCTTCTTCACCAGCACCAACACCCTTCACCACCATCACTTACGTCCGCTATTATACCCACCGCCTTTTCCTTCCTAATCCTCCTTTCATCAAACTTACCATCACTTCCCACTAACCCAGTACCCAATTTGTATTCTAACGGTCAAAACCTTTTTTTAAACAAATTAGACCTTCGATTCTTGTTATCACCCTGAAGTTTTTCGTTCATTTCCCTAGAATCAAAACAACCGGCGAGTATTTTGCACAAATTTTCAATTCATTTCATCCACTATAACCTCTGTTTTGGTCGATTTTTGTGTTCAATGAAAAGAAAGCCGAAACAAACACCTTTAATAACCCATCTAAAAACTTTTCTAAATCAAAATGGTTTTGAGGTTATCTTAATCGGCACTTTTAGCAACTTTGGGGAAATTTTTGGAGTTTAAATCGATGGTTTCAAGAATCGGTGATTTTTGAATTTTATTCATACGCCTAAAGTTCATACGTGTCCCTGTGTTTCTTGAACTTTCATACGTGTTCAGCCATATTGATCATAAGTGTTGCTTTTTGTTCTCCCCATACCTGTCCTGTTTCCTTGCCATCTACTACTACTACTACTACTACTACTACTACTACTACTACTACTACTGCTAGCTACGCTGCTGCTGCTACGCTCTAGCTGCTACTACTGCTGCTGCTACTAGCTGCTGCTGTGCTAATAACTACTCGCTGCTACTGCTGCTACTGCTGCTACTGTATACTACTAAGCCTGCAATGCTGCTACTGTTACTCCTGCTACTCCTACTGCTGCTGCTGCTTGCCTCGCTTGCTATCTGCTGCTTCTACTGTT
This sequence comes from Ambrosia x helenae, assembly GCA_030844895.1. Lineage (NCBI taxonomy): Eukaryota > Viridiplantae > Streptophyta > Magnoliopsida > Asterales > Asteraceae > Ambrosia > Ambrosia x helenae. The sequence goes on from JAUTDX010004510.1 coordinate 22,206, forward strand.
GCTTCTACTGCTACTACTATCCTACCTGCTACTCCTACCCGGCTACCTGCTGCTGCTCGCTGCTACTCCTACCTGCTACTCCTACCTGCTGGCTGCTGCTAACCACTACCACTACGAACCTACTACCCACCACTACTACCACTACTACCACTACTACCACCACTACCACCACTAACCACCACTACTACCACCACTACCACCACCCCACCACTACCCAACAACTACCACCTACTACCACCACTACCACCACTACCACCACACTACCACTATACTACTACTACTACTACTACTAACTACATACTACTACTAATAATAATAATAATAATAATAATAATAATAAATAATTAATAATTTGGTCATTGCCGTCTTGGCTGTCTATCATGGTGTCCATGTAGCCCTTCACAGCCATACCCATGCCTTCCTCTCGTAGGCAGCGTCGGCATTCTAATCTGGTGGCCCGGACCTTAAATAGCTGATGCAACACAACCCGTTTCCCTTTAAATTTTTTCACTCTTGCAAATTCCATATATCAAGCAGCTCCCGGTTGCTAGCTCACCTTAAACATGACCATTTAGGATGGGATGACGGTAGAGACGTTTTGAGGAATGCGATCTCTGGGGACCTAAGCCTCTTCGCAGAAGTCGGGGAAGCCTTGGGGAGTATTGATCAGATGGTTATGTGCGTGGTGCATGTCCCTGCATGCTTTTAGCAGGGGGTGTCACCACGAAGACGGGGTCACGAAGTTCTCTCATACTTTCAATAGTGTCAATGACTTCATTTTTGGGGATCCCCAAGCCCTCCCCACCAGTATCACAAAATGTTCCTAATCCTGAGCCCGAGGGGAGGTTGACTGTAAATATTGGCCTTTTGGAACAATTCTTCGCTTTGCCGTTAGCGACTGTTAAGAGCATTCCATCCTCTTGTCGTTGGCGTTTGCCCAGGCGTTAACTGGGACCTTGCGTAGAGTTTTGGGTGCCCCTGGGTCTGTTGAGTCTTGGGTAAGCTGTTGTTATTGCCCCGTTTGCACCCTGCATGTGATAACGACCATCCTCTAGGCAGGAGCGGCGGTCTGGGAACCGCAAATCATTTGAAAAGACGGGAATGGGATTGAGGAGCTTGCCTTCCCGCTCCCAAACGCAATATGCTGAAGGGTTAGCTACGAGGCCCAACACCGAACTTGCCTCTGATATGGGGGGCGATGTCAAGCAATGTTTGCGGAAGGTTGCTGATGGCCATTTCACGGCCGCAGTTAAGGTTCTATGTTCCTCTCCGGGGCTGCTCCATTTGGGGATACTAACTCGAAGGCCCTGATTGATAAACACCCTGTCACCAATCCCCTCTAAGGTGCCCTTTAGGTCGATGCGGATTGTGTATTACGGAATATTAAATCCTTCCATAAAGGGACTCTGTGTGGGAGGGATGGCCTTAATGCTCAACATATCTTGGATGCTCTTTTGTGGGCAGGGGTCCTCGCCGCCTTTGATCTGCTCTTGGGCTATCACCAACGTGGTTAACATCTGGTTGGGGGGGGGGTTTGCCCTAAGGTCCTGGCCGAGTTTATTGCGTCCGCCCCCTGACTCCATTACATAAGCCCGATAATGGGATTAGGCCTATCGCAGTTGGGAGCATTTGGCGGAGGTTAGTCTCTAAAGTCGCTATGCGTAAAGTTGGTAAGGAGATGGCGACATACTTGGGTGATTACCAATATTGGGTTGGGTTCCCAATGGGGCTGAGGCCATTCTTCACAGCGTGAACATGTTTCTGAGTGCTTTCCACAATAAAGGATCCATGGTCATGCTCACGGTCGACTTTTCGAATGCCTTCAACCTGGTGGACATGACGAATTCTCCCGCGGGAGGTGAGCATTCGCTGCCCATCTATCTACCCTTGGGTTCAGTTCCTTTATCCCAACCTGCTAGGCTTTTATGTGGGTGATACCTGTATTGGGGCATCCACTGGGGTCTAGCAAGGGGACCCCATTAGGGCCACTTCTTTTTGCGCTCGTCCTGCACCCATTGGTTCGTCGGCTGGAGGAGTGTTGTTCCTCCCATTTCATGCTTGGTACTTGGATGATGGTACGATTATTGAGAGCGCCAAGGAAGTGGCTAAGGCTTTTGAATTATCATCCGAGCCGAGGGACCTGAATTTGGGGTCTTACGCTTAATATTATGAAGTCTTAGATTTTTTAGCCATCGTGCAATGGAGCAAAAGAGAAGACTGGTTTATTTCCTAGCGAGATAGGGAGACCGGGAGGGGGGGGGGGTGTGAAACTCCTAGGAGGGGCCGTGTGCGGGATGAGAGGTATATTAGCACTTTGATTGTTAAAAGGGCTAGAAAACAAAGCTTATGCTCATCTGCAGAAGTTGAGGGACCCCTAGAGTGAACTTTTGTTGCTTCGTCGTTTTGTTATGGGCGTCGTCAAATTGCTGTTCGGGGCGTGCCCGGACCTTCGACATGTCCACCGGCCATTGCCAATAAGGCTGTATCCATTTTTGACAAAGGCCTTCGTGAAGCGATTGAGGATATTGTGGTTTGTGGAGGGGCTTCTTTGGGGATTTTCAATGGCGCTTGGCGTCTTTGTCGATTCGGTTGGGAGGGCTTGGTCTTTGTTCGGCAGAGGACGTGTCTGCCTATGCTTTTGTGGCCTCCCGGGTGCAGTCATGGAACTTTCAAGACCAGATCTTAAGAGATAGTGGGTTGGTAGGAATGGACTTGGATTATGAGCTTGCCTTGGACAACATTCGTAGCTCTCTCCCGAACTTTGATTTGGGCGGGTTTATGGATATGGACACACCACCCCAAAAAACCTCAAAAGATTTTGGCGAGTGCTTTTACACCGGTAAAATCCTTCAGCCCATGGGAGAGAAGTTTTCTATTCCCCCCGTCCCCAGCGCCAGAAAGCGGTGTTTTGAATGCCTTAAAGAGCGCATGCTCAAGATTTCTTGACTGTCCTTCCCATTGATGGGCTTGAGCAACACAATGTCGGCTGTTGAATATCGGGCTATCCTTAAGTATAGATTTATGATTCCCCATTTCCCAGTTGATGAGCCGTGTCCAGTTTGTAAAAACGCATGTTTAGATAAATTTGGGGAGCATGCCCTCCATTGCAAGGAGCTTCTAGGATTTAAATACAAACATGACCTGGTCAGAGATGTCTTATGGGACGTCTTGCGAAAAGTAGGGATTTTCAGCTAGGAAACCAAGCCCCGGTTAACTTTTTTGACGGATCCACTTGAGGGGCGGTCCCACCCTTAGGCCAACGGATGTCCTTGTGTTCGGGTGGGCGCAAGGAAAACACACATGCGTTGATCTCACATGGTTATCTTCCTTTGGTGGGACTTCGGGATTCGGGGTTTGTGGCAGGGCAAGCAGTCTTAAAAGCTGAATCCAAGAAAGTTGACAAACATGAAGCTGCTTGTCTGGAAAATCAACACGTCTTTGTTGCCATTCGCTTTTGACACATTTGGGGGCCTTGCTCCCGAAGCAATCTGGTTTTTATATCGAGTGCAAAGGGTGGTCCAGTAGTAACTAACTCTCCTGCGACCAGGACACAAGCTTTATTTTTAATAGAGTAAGCCTTATTAATCAAAAAGGGGTAGCGGCGCAGCTAGTTGCTCGTTTACCCCCGCCGCTCACATGTAATTCTTGTTGGTTTTTAATATTAAAATAAAAATGACTATCATGATTTGAACATTGGAATAATTATCATTTTTTAACATGTAATGTAGGATAACAAAAGGACAAAGTACAACCGATAGAACATTTTGATGGGCAAAAAAAAAGTACTAATAATTGTATGCCGCCACGTTTGCTTGATTAACCGAAAGAGAAAAACAAGAATTTTGTATCAAATGTATGATTGGTGAAGGTTCTATTGGAAAGCTTTGTCAATGATAGTGAAGAAGAGTGGTGTTTACCTAAAAAAACATCCATGACATTTTATTCCACCTAATGTACTTGTAAGATGGTTTTTTTTTTCCTCTATTGTTTCTCTTGACATAAATTTTATGATTTCATACCACTAGGTTGCTAGCTATATTCATTTAAGTGAATTTAGGTATTGGCTTATTGTCATGTGTCAGATGCTTTCACCTATTATGATCCATTCATGGTAAGTGGACAGTCTATATGGTTTGAGACTTTGAGATAACAGTACGAATTTGGCAATTTCAATGTTCGGCACAATCCACAGTTTATAATCTGGATCGGGGTTGTGTAAAGTGTAAATGCTCGTTTATTTATATTTATATATATTCTTTTTAGAATGTGGTTATGCTTAGAATTCACCAATAAACCCCACACACGTGCCACAAACCCCAACAACTAGAATGCGACAAAACAGACGCAACCGCTGCAACGCGCAGGCATTAACACTAGTGACATATAATACCTGACAAAAAAAAATAGAAGATAATATAATTGGGTTAAACTAGTCAACTGTTGGGTTTTGACCTGAAATGACCCTTTTAGCTATATGGGTTGCGGTTCAACTTGAAACCGACCCAAACTCGTTTAGACTAAAACCAAACCCTCAAATTTCGTGTAATCCATCTTGTCTATTCTCGTCGTGTCATAATTTCACACCACTCTATTAATATCCATTCTCATCTAACTAATATTAAGAACCAAGATTCTCAAATAATATGGAATTCGAACCATACTTTCACTTGTTTGTACCGAGTAAAAGTGGTCTATGGTATTAATCTCTAGAATGAATATTAACATAGGAAACAACCCCTATTTATAGGGCAATGAATTAACATTGGACTATGATACTATAGAATCAATAACTATCTATACAATTTATTCCTAAAATAAGATAATGATAATATAATGCTAATATTCCCCCGCAGAGTTTGAACGGGCGCAAAGCAATTGGTTAAACTGGATCTGAAAGACTGGAAGAGTTCTCTAGATATTCCCTTGGTAAAGATCTCTGCATATTGTGATGAGAAGGATCATGAAAGACGCGTATATGCCCTAAGCGTAATTTCTCACGAACAAAATGTATGTCAATTTCAATATGCTTCATACTCTAGTGCTGCACAGGATTATTGGAAAGATAAACAATAGATACATTGTCACAAAATGACCATGAAAGTTGTGCATAAGGGGACATGGAGCTCTAGAAGTAAGTTTTAAATCCAAGTAGCTTTTGCAACTGAATTTGCTACTGTCCTGTACTCGGCCACGGCATTGGACCGAGAGATCGTGGTTGACGCTTTGAGTACCACGAGATCAAGTTTGTCACCAAGGAATACGCAATAACCACTAGTAGTGCGGCCGGGAGTCTGGACAAGCCGACTCAGTCAGCAACAAAAATATGCCACAAGTAAGTGAGTCCTGGATTTGACATTCCGAATACCATAATCAATCGTCCCTTGCAGATATCTAATGATCCGCTTCATGAAGGCAAAATGCGGATCAACGAGGTTCATGCATGAATAAACATACATGTTGGACTGCTAAAGAAATATATCTGGGCGAGTGAACGTGAGATACTACAAGGCGCCTGCTAAGTTAAGATATAACGTAGATCAATGAAAAAGAGCACCGTTTGTAGCACTTAGCATAGCCAAAAGTCAGTAGGAGTAGTACATGGCTAGCAGGAGGACATTGATGCTCTGTTAATAATATCTCTGGTATATTACGATTGTGGACAAAAAAAAGACCATGCACATGTTGGGTAACCTTGATTTCCAAAAAATGATACAATCGCCCCAGATCGCGTTCATGGCATACTCTAGTAAGAGTGCCACAATAATTTCCTTTAAAAAAGGCATCCGTGGATGCAGTGATGATGATGTCATCGACATAAAGTAACAAATAGGCGGTATGGGGGTCTTTTCTGTAGATAATAATGATGTCTTACATGCGCTGCTCGTAAACCCCTAAGATACAATGTAGTTGGCAAATCTAGTATACCAAGCTCGCAGTGCTTGTTTAAGGCCATACAAGGACTTCTTGAGAGGACAAACATGGTGTGGATACCTTTTATCAACAAAACCTGGTGGTTGATGTATTCCGGTTTCCTGTAAGTGGCCATGTAAAAAAACATTCTTGACATCCAGCTGATGGATAGGCCAAGAGCGGAAACGGCAAGAGACAAGATCATCCAAAGAGTAACTAGTTTTACGACCGGGCTAAATGTGTCGTCACATTCAATACCAACCGTTTGAGAATTATTGTTAAAAACCAACCTTGCCCTTTAACATTCCAACGACCCAGTTGACTTAAAGTTATGACGAAAAAGCCACATGCACCAAATAATAGCGTTGTCCATGAGGCGAGGTACCGACTCCCAAGTATCATTTTCCAATAATGCATTAAATTTGGCTTGGATGGCTGTACCCATTGTATATAAAAAAAAAAGCTTTGGCGTACGTGTTTGGTATGGGTGAGATGGCAGCGATATAAAGGTTAAGTGGGGTTTGTGGTTTAAGAGATCCGGTCTTGGAACGGGTAGTCATGGGGTGTACGTTTGTGGATAATGGTTGGGTAGAAGGTTGTTTGGCCACAGGTTGCTGGGCTTGTGGCTGGGTGTGGTTGGGGGCGAAGGTGTGTGGGCTAATGTTTGTGGTTGAGATTGGGCCAGTGGATGGAATCCAAGAGTGGACGGTTTGTTGTTTGGGTAGACTGTTGGGCGGAAGGGGTACGGTTCCGTTCAGAGTAAGTTAATGGTGTATCTAGGGTAGGTATATTGGGCCGGGCCTGGGAAGGTAGAGGTGTTGGGCCAACGATGATTAGGTGGGGCGGAACCGGAAGGTGGTGGTGGAGAATGGGTGGCCGGATTAGGTGAAAAGGTAAAGTGAGAAGAAGAGTGCCATCAAGGAAGTTGTACCGTGACAAGGTGTAAAGGTACAGTATGGAGGGAAAATGGACTCGTCGAAGGTGATGTGTCTTGAAATATGGACTTTACCCGTGGTGGGATCAAAACACCAGTAACCTTGAAATAATGGGGATATCCAAGGAAAATGCACCCTGATTGCCGGGTGTGTAGTTTGTGAGGTTGGGTAGCGGTGGTATTAGGTAGCAAACGCATCCAAACACTCGTAAATGTTCGTAAGTTGGATGTTGCAAGTAGAGGGCAATAGTGGGGGTGAAGAATTAAGGCGATTTGTGGGCAAAATGTTGTGGAGGTAGGTGGCTGTAATGGAGGGCTTCCACCCAAAAATTTGGTGGAGATTGGCATGAATGAGTAAGGCACGTATGATGTCGTTTAGGAGACGACGAATCATGTGCTAGGCTCGGCATTTTGAGAGGAGGTTTGGGGACAAGAAAAATGGAAAAGGAGACCGTTTTGGTGGGGCAAAATTTTTGAAGTCTTTGTTATCAAACTCATCCCGCAAAATCACATTGAAAAGTTTTAATGTGGCGATCAAATTGTGTAGCAATTAAACGGTGAAATTTTACAAATGTTGGTAAGGTTTCAGATTTAAATTTCAATGGATATACCCAAATAAAGTGTGAAAATTATCAATTAAGACCATGTAATATTTGTACTCGGACTTGCTAATGACAGGTCACGTCCATAGATCACAATGAATGATATCAAAAGGTGCAAAAGTATACAATTTCGATGCAAAAAAAGGTAAACGTTTACTATTAGAAAGCTAACAAGATTGCAAAATTTAGACTTATGGTCTTTATTACATGAAAAATTGAAATTACAACTTAGAATATCTAAAACTTGATTCCTTGGATGTCCAAGACGATCATGCTAAGGAAGAGAGGTAGATATGATAATGCATGATTGTGGCGGAAGCTGTGGTTGTGTAAA
>JAUTDX010004511.1:0-37743 GCA_030844895.1 Ambrosia x helenae
CCACCATGACTAAAACAAAACCCGACCCATACCCTTGATTATGTGACTGATTCTGCCCGATTTGGGCTTAAAAACAAGCGCCGCCACCACCATAAGAAGGGTGGTGGCCGCCGCCGCTACACAGAGGGAGGAGGGAGAGAGACGAGGGAGGGGAGGTGGTAGAGAGAGAGAGACGAGCGGAGAGAGACTAGAGAGAGAGGAGGCAGCTAGGTTTTGTGTGTGTGTGGTGTGAAAAATGAGAAGAAGAAGAAGAATGAGATATTAATACCTAGGGTTGTTGGTAGGTGACTTGAACCGTGTAACGAACCCGTTCTAGACTTAAAACGTCTCGGTTTATAGTTAGGCTCAATAATTATTTATAAAAACTAGTCGGTTTTGTTCGAAACACAAAACCGAGCATAAATATAATTATTTTCGATGTCCGACGCGTGTTTTCAGAACACGCTTTTTGGTCGCGTTAATTAAATCGGTCGCAGTTTGGATTGTAAAAACGGTTAGTAAACTTCCGAATCTTTAATTAATAATATATTTGAAATAAATATTTATAGAAATTACGTCAGTGTAGATCGGAAGTTAACCGGGTGTCACATCCTCCCCATGTTACAGAAATTTTGTCCTCAAAATTTGACAATTCACATGAATCATCATTCCCCATTTGTTTATCAGAGACACAACATCACTTTTAACACCTACTTTGTTAACACACTCACTCACATTAACCATTTTATTAGTTGGTTGCATAGCTGGAGCTATTATGTTTCCCCAAAATCAACAATGGGTCGTGCAACAGATTGTTGAATCGTAGGTACAATGACTTGTCCCCATGGATCAACTTGAGGTTTTTGTCTTTGTGATTGTTGTATTGCTGCTTTTATCTGACCTTCACTTCTTGACATAAAATAATCACACGGATTTGTCATTTTCAACAATGATTATTTCAAAAAATTTCACAAAACCAAGCTTTTTTCGAAATTTTTACACCTTAAAAATTTGAAAAATATAGTTCAAATCTAAAAATTTGGAAATTGGTTCGACCTATTCAACACTATCGAATGGTCGAATGAACTTTAAACAGTTGGTTCGACCTCTTGTACAAGTTCGAATGAGTAACAGTTGAAAAGAACTTAGTTCGACCTGAAAATGATTCTTCGTTCGACCTCACGTAAAGTCGAATGAACAAGAACTGTCGATCGAATGACAACACACACCATGAAAATTTTGATTCGACCTAAAAACACACTTGGTTCGACCTAAAACAAGTGGTTTGATCTAAAATACTCTTGGTTCGACCTCTCGATGCTCTCCATTCGACCATTTCAGGTCTGTTCATCATTTTCAACCTCAAGAACATACGAATCAGATCTGATTTTGAAAAATTTTCACCAAATGTAATGAAATTTGATAGGTTTTGTTCGGAATTGATTTTAGACAAGCTTTTGTGAAAGAATTTTTTAAAACAACATCAAATTCAACTCCAATTTAATCAAAAACCATGTGTTTATGAAAAGCTTCAAAATTTCTAGGGGTTTTGAACTTTAAACTAGAATTTTAATTTGTTTTCATCAAATCATATCAATTTGCAATCGTGAAATCGAGCCTACGCTCTGATACCACTTGTGAATTCGTTTTAGGATCGTAAACACGAACTCTGATCTCACGAATACCAAACCTTAGGGTGTGGAATCCCCTCCGATTGTGCAAACCGAGTAAGAAATAATCAGTAAAGATCGTGATGAAAACAGAATACAAATCACCAAGCAATTTCCATAACTTTACTCGTGTATTAGATCAAATCAAGAATATTACAATCATCAAAAACCTAGACCTAATACAGAGACTCTCACAAACTGGGGAAAAGCTCAAATGATCAACTACTTACAAAATAACTAACTTTTAACCTATATATATAGCCTTTTCCATTCGACCTCTGCATGGGTCGAATGGGTTCATTCGACCCTTTCAGGGTTCGAATGAAACACTTCTATATTCATTCAATCTTCGTTTGACCCATGATAAACTCATTCGACCTCCCGACTGGTCGAATGGTGTCTTCAAGTTATCAACATTCTTCAAAGTCTTGGTCGTTTTCTGATTATCTAAACCTTCGACATTCAGTACCGGATCACTAGCTGGGGACATACATGAATAATGCACTTACAAAATTAAAAAAAAACAAACATCTAGCTATACTTGCTAATGATATCTTGTTGTAATTTTTCAATAACTCGACGCCTCGCTTCGGACATGGAGTTTGTGTCGATTGCTAAAACCTGCGCCTCTTCGATCTTTTAGCTTTTCATTCTTCACCTTTAGCTTTTCACGTTCGGTCGGTTGAAAGCTTCGATCTGATCCGTCAAACGTCAATCTTCGTTGCGCTACCACTCCCCGACCCGCTTTGTTTTTTGGTCGCTTCCCTTTTTTGCTTTATCCCGACCTATTTAATTTACCGGAATTAGAATATAATAACTTTTATTTAACAAGTATAATAAATTTTAAAAAAGGACAAACCCATGGGACGATAAGCCTCCTCGATCGGGATATCAAACTCCGCTTCCTCATTGATGTCGATTTCCATACGATGACTCGAGCTCCCTCTTGTGAAGCTTTAGCATTTATCTTTCTACGCTTTGCTTTTTACAACGACGTTTGGGACCGTCACCCACTTGGTTTGTTTCTCAAAAGTTCTCAAGCCCGAACAAATTTGAATCCCTCCGTTGCGTATCACTCCACTTCTTCATAGCGTCATTAAAATTAAACTTTCATTGTATCCACTACGGGGGTTTGACTTGATTTGATTATAGAAACCGGAAAATAATGTACACGCCTTGTTTATTTCCTAAACTTTCCGCTAACTCGAGTCTAAGTCTCGGTAGGGCTTCGGTGCTTCCATTCTTTAGTACTAAAGTAATACTTAAATACTATGCAAAAAAATTGTAACAATATACAAATGTGATAAAAAAACGTAGTTAATTAATTACCAACAATGGGGCAAGTGGATGTTTCTAGCCACGCTAGAACCAATGTCTCAACTTCGGTTCTCATCCATGGTTTCTTAGGAAATTTTTCACCACCCTTCGCCTTTGGCCTTTCCTTTGCCTTTTTAAGTGGTGTGATGGTTGCGTTTTCGGAACAATTTCGACTTCATCATCATCTTTCTCGTCTACGAGCCCCATAGGACGAGGTACTTGTGGTGTTGTAGGGCTTGGTTGAGGTGGTTGAGTTGTGTAAAAGTAGTAGGAAACATAGATTGTTGCATTTGCATTTAATTAAACATGTTCGATTGCAAAATTTGTTGCATTTGCATTTGACTTAGCTGTTGAAACACGTTGGAGGAGGATTGTTGGTAGTTCGCAAAGGAGGATGGCACTTCGGGTCGATAACCCCACTAAAACGTATCGGGAAGTTCGCGTTTTGATTCGCGTTTGGATTAGGTGTTTGGTTCGGTGTGTTCGGGTTATTTGGGTTATACTGGTTGAAGGGATCCATATTGTTTTTTTATAAAGTTTGTAAGAAAATGAGAAGAGGAAAGAGTATTTGGTTTGATTGTAGGTTGGTTTTAAAAACAAATTGTATTGTTGTATGTTAAATAGAGATTGTTTTTTTTATATTAACGATCATATGACCGTTGAGGAAGAATGTGCACAAATCATCCACCAATCACAAGGCACATCTTCGGCGTTCATTTTTGGCCGGGTGTGGGTCGGCCGGGGCGGTGTTGGCCGGCCCAAGACGGGGTCGTCGGGCCCAAGCCAACCCCCCCACACCACATAGTCTTACGATGCGGATGCTCTTAGGGGATTTTAATGTGTAAAAACTAAAACTCATTGGACTTAAGTATTAAGATTCGAATGATGAAATTTTATTTCATTTTTAATTATCGGTATGCATAAATCATTTGAACTAGTGTTAAGTCCCTTCGTTATATGGCAGGAGGCATAAGACCGTGTTACAAGTATTGGAGGACATCAAACCGTGCTAACCAAACAACGATAAAAACCAGGGGAAAAAAACACAAATTTGTAGAAACTAATGACTCACAAACATAGAGTGAGTAGAATTTATCCTAACATCTTTTATGAATTTAGGGGTTGTGTGATAACTTTACTAAAATTTAGAGGTAGAAAAGTAAAATGGTTAAAGAAAAAAAATAGAATGACAAAACATCATAATGTAGACCAACTGAAAATGTAGTTAAATTACGTATCCGACGTCCTGACTCATTTCCAGAAATTTTTTTATGTGGAAATGTAAACCAACTTCACTTTGTATTGATACGTACATAAAAATAAACATGTAAAACTTGAATTGGTCAAAATAACATTTTACAAAGTTTTTAGAAAATTGACGGGACGTATACAAAAAGAACAAAAAAGAAACCAAAATACACAAAAAAGGAAAAAGAAAAAAAAAACAATCTACTTTTCCTCCCATTGTTCTAAATAATATATTAAATAATTTTTGAAAAATTACAGAAATCGTCCTTTATCTTTATATCATTTTTAAGTGGTTGTCCTTTAACTTTAAAATTGATGAGAATCGTCCTTTATGTTGAAAACCTTGCAGTTCTTGTCCTTTACCCATAACTTGGTATGTTTTTCTCATCAACTTTGGGCACGTGCACCCCACGTGAGGGCATAATTGTCATTTTACCTCTGAATTCATATCCCTCTTATAAAACCCCCAATTAAAATTCTCATGCGCCCCCACCACCACCGAAATCCACCGGTAAATTCCGTCATGAAACCCGATGACCACTTACAGTACCAAACAATCGTCACCCACAACCAACCTACCACCACAACATGATAAACCACGACCACAAGTTGTCACGCTACCACAAACCCCCACCACAACCCTTTCTCCATCCTACTCGTATGAAAAATTAGGGGTTCTTGGCATGGTTGCATTAGATCTATCAGGTGTATCTAGTTCCTAAGCCTGTTGTGAGGTTTCAGAAGAGGCAATCATAGGTTGAACAATGGGAGAGCAATTGCCAAGCCTTTATGTAAAATCCGGCCCCTCTTACCACCAATATTGTCCGCTTTGCCCCGATGGGTTGCCCATCCAGAGCTCACGGATCTGTTTTTGGTTGCCTCAGTAAAGTCTTCCCAGGAGGTCGCCCATCCTGATACTACTCCCACCTGAGCACGCTTTATTGTGGAGTTTCTCCTCTCATCCATTAACATTAAGCCCCAAACGTGTTAGTCATTTAAGAGGCATTGGATGATATATGAACTAAGGATCTCTCCTGGCCACGACCGATGTGGGATTTTCCTGGATGTCACACTCACCCCCTGTTAGAGTCTCATCGTCCCTGATGAGGTTTGACCCACCATCCCGAACGACATAGGAGTGACTCTTATACCATCTGTAACATCTAGCCCCTCTCACCACGAATATTGCCCGCTTTGCCCCGATTGGTTGCTCATCTGGAGCTCAAAGATTTGTTTTTGGTTGCCTCGGTGGAGACTTCCCAGAAGGTCACCATCCTGGTACTGCTCCCACCTAAGCACGCTTAACTGTGGAGTTCTCCTCTCATCCACTAAAATCAAGCCCCAAAACGCGTTGGTGATTTAAGAGGTATTGGATTACATATGAACCAATGATCTAGCCTGGCCACGGACGATGTGGGCTTTGCCTGGAATGTCACACGCTAGCATGCTTTTAAAAAAATGTGACATCCTAGGAAAATCCCACATCGGCCGTGGCCAGGAGTTTGACAACCAGCAAATTTCGATCAACGTCCGATGTACTCTTAACCGTAATTGGGCTTTCAAAATAATTATTTGTTATAAATAATGTTACTTATTGAATTTCGAATGTAAACAAATCGTTTAAAGGAAGAAAAACGCGACCGAAGCAACTAACGCGATTTTAACGCGTGTTCTGAAAAAGCGTGTCAGATGTCGAAAATAGTATTATAATTGCTTGGTTTACTTATATTTTTTTAAATTCGAATAAAACCGACTAATTTTTGTAATTAATTATCGAGCCTAAATATAAATCGAGATGTTTTACGTTATAACGTGTTCGATACGCGGTGTCCATCTACCTACCAACAAACCCTAGCTATAAAAGTTAACACTTTCTTCCTTCCTCCTCATTTGATCAGCCATCACACCCAAAATGAAACCTACCCGCCTCTCTCTCTAAACCACCTTCTCTCTCATTGATCTCTCTCTCCTCATCCCCTTTCCAACGTCGTTCGGCCACCACCCAACTCGGTGGTGGTGGTGCAGTGGTTTTGAAGCCCAAAAGGGTTGTGTTGGTGGCTCTTTTCAACAGATCTGACGGGAGTGGGGTTTTGGTGGTGGTTTCTTGATGGTGATAATCGAATGATTCACTGCATGTGTGTTTGGTCGTGGTCATGGGTGAAAAAGACGGTGGACATGGCTGCTATGAGGAAGAGAGTCGCGTGGGTTGTCACGGTGGTGGTGGTTCGTTTGGTCTGGTTATGGTTGTGGTTTGGTGGTGACGGTCGTAGGTGGTGGTGGCCACGGCGGAGGTTGTTTTGATTGTGGTTCGTTATGTCGGGTATTGGGCTATACTCGGTTTGTTTTAAGTCTGACTTTGTTAATCGACTCGAGTTCGGGTTGTGCTTTGGGCCTTGTGGCCATGTTGGTCCAGGTTTGGGTTTGTTTGGTGACGGGTTCTGCAGATCTGGTGATTTACGGGTGATTGACGGGTACCAGGTCAAGGTTGTGTTGGTTTGGCTTATAGGTCCGAGTAAGGTCTCGAGTTGTTTGTTCGTTTTCAGATCTCGGTCTCAGTTCGGGCCTGGTCAACACTCGGTCAAACCGAGTCAACTCAATCAAATCTGGTCAAAGTTTGGCTCAACTCGTAGATCGAGACGGTCGCGTATGCTTTTAGTATATAAGCTTCGTATTTGTATTTATTTTTGTGAATATATTTATTAATATATAAGTACGCAAAATAATAGGTGGTGTTAACTCACGAAGCGAAACGAACCGAAAAGTATTTAAATCGGATGATTGGTAGATATATTAAAATCGTGACTAAATAATATTGATATCGGACTAACTTGTTGGACTATATGTGTATATATGTATATGTATATTTATTTACATAGGTAATTTATATAAAAGTTATCGAAGCGTATAAAAGTCTCGTTGATTTGGAAATTGCGGATAAATGTAGTCATCTTGTGTTAGCATTGATTTTTGGGAAATTGTAGACAACTTGAGTTGTTTGGTTCGTACAAAAACAGAGGAAACTCTATCGAAATTTTATAAAATCCGAAGCGTAACAAAACTAACATTGTGGTGTATGTTTTTTTATAAATGATTCACAAGTGTTTAATAAATTTATTTATACAATATCGCGACGTTTTGACAAAAAATATTAGTATCAGTAATAAGTAAATCCCGGACAATAAATTGAAAACTAATATATAGTTTTGCCAAACGTCAAGACTGATGGGTTTTCGAAAGGTTTTCGGTAACCATATAATGTTTATCGTTCGGATTCAAAATACATAACCGTTTGATTTTACTTAGGAACCTTTAATAAAAAGCAATGTTTTGAAAACCTTAAAATGCTCGGATTTGGGAAATGCTATAGCAATTGTTATAATCGGAATTAATAACGAGAATTATATTTTTGTAAAGTATACTTTCCAAAAAATAGACGTGCAAGACAAATGTATTTATCCGACTAACAAGACGAGCTACGGCTTAGGATAAGTTATACGTTTCGTAGTATTAGTCCAACGTGGGTTACACGCGAATAGAACAAGTGCGCAACTTGGGTACTACGTCGTGTGTTAACGCGTAAGTAAGATAAGTCACGATCGGTTCGTAGAGTTAAAGCACATTAAGACTCGAGTTAATACACACGAGTCTAGATAGTTGGATAAACTATCTTTTAGCCGGATAATAGGCTAGGTTTATATGTGATGGACTGTTAAGGTGTCCTTTTATTGGTAATAGGGCACGAGGAAGTCGGTCAAAGCTTCGGGCTTTGTTTGCTAGCTAAGCAACGAAATTAAGGTGAGTTCATGACCCCATTTTTTTAATGTTTTTGTAAATATTTTCGGAGGGAAGACATGCTTATTTTATGAAAACCTGTTTGTTATAAAGCGTAACAAAGTTTATGAAAAACGTGTAAAGTTACAAATGATTTTATAAAATCGGACGTGGGTAAAAAGGCAAATGAATGCCATGTAAGTAAGAAAAGTATTAAAATGTGCGGTAACTGTGGAATCTTGAACTGGTGCATAAGATGGGTACATGGGTAACGGGAAAGTCTAGTGGGACGTGCAGTCTCTGCAGTTAACTGTAACCATTAATACAAAGTGATGTAGCCGTAGAATATGGGGATATATAGTACTATCGGTCCTTGATGGGGACCCACCCCCGATTGATTAGCGTCAACTCAGATGGACCAAGGGGTGTTACGATATTCTAAACTTGTGTTACCACTATAACAATGTGCGGGGCAAAAGTAAGTAGCCTGGTTTTGGTTATGGGCTCATGGGGACGCCATCGACTTTAGGATTTGCAACCCTAAGTTTTATGTAGCACATTTCTTATGTTTGTTATGCACACTAGCTTTTCAAATAGTGATTATTTTATTTGATCATTTTCTCTTTCGGCGTACGTGATTGCCCGGTGGGAAACTCCGGGGGAAAAGGGGTTTTCATAGTAATATGAGAAGGTTTTTCAAAAGTTATTGTGGAAGTCTCCTTTCGGGTTAAAGGTTCGATCGACAAAACTTGGATATATTTATCTTTATGGGGAGGTAAATATATGGCAAAGTGAGTCGAGTCGAAGGTTAAGAAAGAAATACCCTATAAGAATCTAAAAGAGTCTTTTTATATGTATGTTCAATCGACGAAACTTAGGTATATTTATCTTTAAGAAATGAATAACCGGTAAGGTTTGAAATGGGATTTTTATATGTATTTTTTCCCAAATAATGTTTTGCGTAAAGAAAATAAACTTTCTCATTAATGTTTGCAAATATTTTCCTAAGCGATTTGACAGAAAAATGGGTTATGAACGATAAACATAAAACCATGAACTCGCCGACTTTATGCTGGCCTTTTTAAGCATGTCTTTTAGGTCTAGATATTGGCAACGACACGGTTGGAAATAAGCGATGTCATGGGATTGGAGACCCTAGAAGGCTTAGAAAAAGGCGTTCGGAACATGTAGAAGTCTTAGTTGAAATATTCCGCTGCGTAGTACAGGTGCCAAACTTTCACAACCAACGGGAAAATCGAGGTATGACAAGGAGAGATCCTTGGTTCATATGTAATCCAATGCCTCTTAAATCATCCACGCGTTTTTGGGCTTAATGTTAGTGGATGAGAGGAGAACTCCACTGTTAAGCGTGCTCAGGTAGGAGTAGTATTAGGATGGGTGACCTCCTGGGAAGTCTCCATGGAGGCAACAAAAAACAAATCCGTGAGCTCTGGATGGGCAACCAATCGGGGCAAAGCGGACAATATTGGTGGTAAGAAGGGCCGGATGTTACAAATGGTATCAGAGCCAGATTCCGGATCGGTGTGCTAATGCGCCCGTTGTGGATGTTGGGCTTCCTAGGGGGTGGTAAATGTAAGATCCTTCATCGGTTGTGTAAGGGAGAACAGCACTCCTTATAAGGGAGTGGCCACCCTCACTATCATGACGCGTTTTAAAAACCGTGATGGACGGACGCCTGCGGGCGTCCCGACTGCCAAAGCGGACAATATCATGGTACGGGTTACCTTGAGCTGTTACACTTTATAACCTCACAACATCTAACAATAATCCTAACCCTTTCCCTTCGTAGACCCATAAGCACCATCAACAAAGAAAACCCAGAAATGATGAAACAGACCACTCCCCAGTCAAAGACCTCTCCCATTTAACAAAACCACCAGACACTCTTGAGGTGATTTCCTTTTGATTTTCGTTTATGCATCAATTAATGATGATTTCGCATCATAATCCAAGAAAAAGTTAAGAGAATGACGAAAGTGAAGGACAATCGTATGTGGTATTGAGAGTGTAAGAGAGGAAACATTAGATCTGGAAAACTTTATGACTTTATGAAATGGAGATGTGATGGTGGTGAAAGGTAGAGATGTTGGCGGGTGGTTTAGGTGGATGGGAGACAGGGAAACATATATATATTAAATTGTGTTTTTTGATTTATATATTAAACTATTTTGACATAGGTTGACAAGATGACTAAACTACCTTTTTGTGACTAAACTTAACTGAAAAATTTAACTGAGTTAATGTCAAAGGATAAGGGTTGCAAGGTTTTACAACATAAAGGACGATTCTCATCAATTTTAAAGTTAAAGAACAATCACTGAAAAATGATGTAATTATAAAGGACGATGTTGTAATTTTTCCAACAATTTTGAACCTATAAGCAATATACATAAAGCACAAATGAACTTATATATATAACGAATTAATATCATAGGTTTAAATTCATATATATCAACCAAATGAATTCAACCTAAGTTTGACTGAACCAAAGCAAGTAAATCTTTTAAGGGATGATTGTTATGCTTTTCGTATTTCTTGACTTAAAACGTTCTGCTATATCCGGACTGATATTTAGCGTTGCTTCTAAAACTTTTGGTGAAAGTGCGTTCCAAATCGACATGTTACTAGCCATTTCCCCAAATACAGGCCTGCAAAACCACATGCGTTGAATATTATAAAAAAAAATAATACGTCTGTCCACTAAGTAGTTTAGGCTAAGGGGTGTGGAGACGGCAAGTAGCACCCGTCCTTCACTTTTGGCTCATGTCTGAGACATGTACACCACCCCCTTTGCTCCGTCCCAACTACCCCCGTCCCCCGTCCTCTATGAAACATATGAGACGCATCAATCATTAAATTTCTTTTTTTTTATGTCTCTACCAATTATATCATTTCTTTTATTTAATATTAAAAAATAAATTAGTAAGTAATAAATGCAAGAGACATGGGTTTTTCATTTCTTCACACCCTTGATGTGTCTCAACCAAAAGAACATAAAAATCATCATAGGTTGCATTCTAGGTGGCATTTAGGTGCTTCTGGACTAAATTATTGTACTGCAAACTAAAACAAAAGCTACTAGAAAGAGGCCTAATTTCATAAGAAAATTTTCCGTGTAAACAAAATGGGTTAGAAATTCCACGGTAGAAAATCTAATTCATCGATACTTTACCTACCAAATACCCATTAATGTTATTAGCTTTATTTTTAACCTTTTCAACTAACACGTCTTTTAGTTAGCTTAGTATTTTTTTTAATAATTTTTATGAATATGATTACTATTATTAACTTATTATTATCTTTTTAACAGCTAAACCCCATTTATTAATATTATTTTTTGGTTAAAAATAAATATTATCTAGATTTATTTACTAAAAACTTGAAGAATGAAACTTACGTGGAAGAAGTTACGACAGAGAAAAGCTCCATTCCACACTCATCTGCGATCCCGGCAACAGCAAAGAACCGAGGAACAAGAAAAAGATCACCTTCTTCAACTATAGTGTCCATATCGGCTTTTCCTGTTGATAAATCCAAAGTATTTTCCTAATCAACCATAATTCACCTCTTTAAATATATACGTTAATAGTTAATAATCAGAGACGGCTTCAGGGATGGCGAGCCGCACCTCCGGCCGAGGCCCGTCTCCCCCGGGGCCCTAAAATTTTGATTCTTTAGATTGTCATCTTTAAGGTATTTAAACTTAAAAAGAGAAGAATAAGGATGTAAAATTTTGATCCTTTAGATTGGCGTTTTTCTTTTGATGTCGGAAATTTTCCTATTGTTTTTATAGGTAGACTTTTTTAAATGTAATTTGATATGATATAAAAAAAATAGCTAAAATGAAGCAATAAAACCTAGGGGAAAGATCCGGTACAAATAGTTTTAGATCCGGTACAATAGTTTTTTTGGTAAGAACTGTGAGAATCAAAGGAGGATATTTTTTTTTTATTTTTTTTTTTCCCATATTGTTTAACATGTATTATAGTATTGAAAACTAAAAAAAAAAAAAATTGGTGTAGAGTAATTACCTAATTACTCTAGTGTAAACTAATGTATTTACCTTAATGACGTAATTACACTAAAAAAATTTTTTTTTTTTTGTATTATTTATCTAGAAAGAATGTTTAAGCACATGGGAAAAAAAAATTCTAAAAAAAAAAAATTTACCCCGTTTGATTCTCACAGTTCTTACCAAAAAACTATTTGTATTTGATCTTTACTCATAAAACCTAATTGAATAGCAGTAATAACACTAATAACACTAATAATGACAACTAATTTTTTTTTCAACGGCATCTCGCTCAGGGCTATACATGAGCATAGTCCGGCCGATGTGGGCTTCGAACCGGGCACTCCAGGGTAGGAAACAGGCTAAGCCTGAAAACCTCACACCTCACCTGCAGCCAGTGGGAATCGAACCTGGCTCTCCAAGGAGAAACCAAGTTCTTTCCACCACTAGACCATAGGGTCATTGGCAAATAATAACAACTAATTAACACTACTAAAAAAAATCTTAGATGTAATTCGTTAGGGCCTAAGGGCCTTTTATTTCGGTCAGGACAAGGCACTTAAATTTTTTGAACGGTGTCTAACGTTAATTATGCAACAAAAAAGGAAAGATAATATGATAATTATAATGTTTGTAAGACCATGTGTAATGGGCATTATGTGGGCTTGAATGGGCTTGATAACGCCCTTAACACTGCCCCCTTGGTCTAACCATTTTAATATTCAAACTAAAGTTAAACTACTGTAATAAATTAAGAAACAAACATAAACATAAATGTTAAATAAACTTTCTATAATTATATTATATAATAAACTAAACTAAACTAAACTAATACCTGTACTACCCACTATCCGGATCAAACCACTTCCCTTTGTAACATAAGTAATCATACTCGAACCATCAGCTACATAACTTGCTGCCAACATAGCATTACCCTCCAACTTCACAAACCTTGCACTTAAACCAATTTTACCAAGACTCGGAATCTTCTTTTCGGTCAACGAGTTAACCATTCCACCCTCCTTCACAACATCAGCTGTGGTTGGGGTGTCAATGGATGCATAAATAGTCTCGGTTACAAGTTTGCTTGGTTCCTGGAACTCCAATCCGTCATCGAGTTTAGTGATCAGGGATACATGTTGGTTATGTGCAAGAATTGATGCTTCATTTTTGGCTGATATTGAAGGTTTTAGCGACAAAATCAGATTGGAATCCTGCTAGAGTTCCTAAAGTGCCAGCCATTAAAAAGTATGTTATTTGTCCAGGCTCTAGGGCTTTGGTGGAGTCACCTAAGAATATAATGGCAACATCTATGTCTCCATGGTTGAACCACCATGATATAACCCCCATTGATACTGGAATTGCGTCTCCTTTCTTGATCACCACGATCTTTTCCTCGGAACTATTTGGTGACACGAATCCAACGACGCAACTACCTATACATACATGAGTTAGTTTTTTTGTTCGTTTTGATATAAATTTTATTGGAAACGAACAGATATTTCAAAACTATAGTATATATGTGTTTGGTCTCAAACATTAAAAGATATTTGTTTTTAATGAACTCGGTTTTAACTAAAACTCATATTGGAATGTTGAAAAAATAAATAAACAAAACTGGTTTCTCATATATATTTTTAGAAGTTATACATTACAAGTTACTATGGCAAAATCAAATTATATATTTATTTAATTATTGGAAAAGAAAAGACAAAGAAATTTAGTGTCTAAGATGTTGAGTTTGCTCTCATATATTGTTAATGGGAAGTGCTTAGAAATGTAAACATTTTGAAAGACAACATATATTAACGCATTTGCTTTTTCTAGATCATGCTTTTTCTAGATCAACAACTACAAATAAAAAATCGCACATATACATATCTAATCAAGGCAATCCCCTTACGGTGGAGTGATACTCTTCTTGCTTTCCTTATGAGGGGTGGCACTACTAGAAAACTGTCAAATTCTGACTAAAATTTCCGACCAAAAAAATTTGGTCCGTAATTCCGACCAGTTTCTGACCAATTTCCGATCAAACAAAAGTGTTGCTTTTAAGGACAACTTTCCGACCAGATACCGACAAAAAAAAAATCGTAGGAAGTTTGTAGGAAGATTCCGACAAATTTCCGACGAAAAAAAAGAAAAACAAAAAAAAAAGTTATGGTCGGAAAAATTGTAGGAAAGGATATATAAATAAAATATAAAGAGCGTTTGTCGGAAACTAGTGGGTAATTACCGACCATTTTCCGACCAAAAGCTTTATTTTATTGGAATTTTGTTATGTAAATGTGCATTATATGTACGTATATATATATATATATATGAATGTATTTGTTCATGAATATATATATGTTATGTACATGTGTATGTGTCGTAATACATACAAAAATGCACACACATATATATACAAACACATATACACCGATGCACGGAGTTATGAAATAACAAAAGCTTGTTTTAAACAATGAATCCTAACAATGTACACACACGTATGTATATGTATAATACGTATAATTTGGTAAAATAAAATTATTCAATGTATGATTAAGGTAATTAAAAGATGGAATGAAAAAACGACGTTTAAAGCATGAAAAATAAAAAAAATGATATTAGATGTTGGAAATTCGTCGGTAATTACCGACCATTTTCTGACAAAAGGCTTTATTTTATTGGTATTTTGTTATGTAAATGTGCTTTATATATATATGAATGTATTTGTTCATGAGTATATATATGTTATGTACATGTGTATGTGTCGTAATACATACAAAAATGCACACATATATATACAAACACACATACGCGGAGTTATGAAATAACAAAAGCTTGTTGTTTTGACTTTAGAGGTTAACTAAAATATTGGGTTAAATGTTTAGTGGACTAGAGTCTAGACTAATCACTAAATAAACTAAACGAGTGATAATGATTATCGGACCTAAACGTTTTTTTTTAATTAGGGTGGGCCGAATTAAAAAAAACAGGGAGCCAGACTCAATACATAATTTATTTTTCGATAAAAATCCGAAAATGTGTACTTCTGGGAGAAAAAGCTAGGGCCGCGGCCCCGACTGGCCCGGCCCAAGGTCCACCCTTGGTAGAGGGCTCGAGTCCTGTGGCTGTACGATGTAGAATAGAGGTATGATAGTGGGTGCATGTTTGCCGTTCATAAAGAAAAAAAAATTAAAGATGAAATTGTAGGTTTCATATTTAGTGCATGTACCATGAATTACGTAACCGATTTTGGAGGCATCAGCATAGTGAGGTAGAGCAAAGCCTCTAGGCTTGAGGAGAAGTTTTCCTGCACCAAGCTTAAACTGACTTAACAATGGTGTTGTTGAGTTCGACCATGCATAGTAACCACCCCCATTTCCATCAGATGCTGTCTGGTCAACTTTTCCGGCCATTAAATGCATCACCATTTTTTTCACTTCAAATATGAAATGAGAGAGAAAGATTGAGTGTGTACAAACATAAAAGTAACACATGATTCCTATTTATAGAAGTATTTGATATATGCAAACGGAAGTCTACAGTTTTGGATACCAAACACCAGAATTTAGTATTAAAAGGATTTTCATGCTTTCACTCTTTCCCATTTTATACACCAAACACTAGAGTACTAGACTTTACTATTAAAAGAATTTTCATGCTTTCACTCTTTCCCTTTTTTTATTTTTCACTACGGACATGTTATTTGCCAACATACTTTTTCAGTTTGCACAACTTTATACGGTCCGTAGATGCCTCTACAGATCGTATACGGTGTCACTGCAATAAATGTTCTCTGAAAAAAACAAACATATACGAGCGGTAGAAACCTATATGGGTCATAGATGGGTTGTTATATACCAAACCGGTGAATAATCGCTTAAAATTGTGAGTTTTAGTTAATGACGTTAGTGTGAGTTAACGGGGGTGCAATGAGAAAAAAATAAATTAAAAGGTGGGATTGGTGGGAAGAATAAACTCAGATGCGATTATTATTGGCCAACAACAAAAAGGTGAGATTATTAAAATCCAATTTCTTATTAATTTTTTTATTTTTTGTCTACTGTTCTTCTAGTATTGCTATTTTTTTGAACGACTAATGTTACCCCTACCTTAATTAAGGTGTTTTCGAGTTTGACCGACAGGCCCGGGTTTGATCGATTTATGCTCGATTCTTCCCGATTCCTCCCTATTTCCGCCGAGTTACACCTGAGTTTAAAATTTGACTAAGTTACCGATTCTTCCTGATTCCGCTGATTCATGTCCGAGTTTGACCGATTCCGATTCCTGGTTACCGAGTTGGTGAAAGTCGACAAGGTGGAGTCTCGATTCCCGATTCCAAGGCCAAGTTGGCCGAGTTTTACAACCTTGGGTTCGTGGAGCCGTCAACGCCACTTTGCATCAGATATTAGGCTCAACGTGGAACCAGAGCCGACTTGAAGGAGAGTGAAGTCAAGCCCTAGCTTTGGGCCTCCACTCTTTGAAGGGCCTCCAATTTTCAATTTGGCTTTTCAATATATACAATGATTTATGTTTTGAATTGCTGAAATGTGTATGAATGTATGGCCATGTTTTGTTCTTCTGTTTTTTTCTTTAAATTAAATATATTTATAACTCTATTCTAGGTGATTAGTTTTAAAAATATGTCTTGTTGCTATCTTTTTGAATTTATATATCAATATATGTGTTTTTTTAGCTATCTTGTTGAAGATCCAAAAAGTGGCCGAACCTGTGACACGATGTCGGATAAGGCCGAATGAACTGGATCTGTAATGTCCTTAACCTGAGCTAAACCTGCACAAGTCAAAACACCGTTAGGCTCGTTACAGAGGATGATGGAGGGCCTCTCTGTAACCACCCTCCGGCGTGAGGATAAGTATTTGTTTAGTGAGAGAAAGTAGAGAGAGAAAGTAGGGTTCGGAGTGTAAGCATTCGTGTCTTTTTTGTACTTTGGTGGGGGTATTTATAATGGTCAGCAAAGTTGTACTTTGCTTCGGATCCCCTTGTACTATCCTTCGGAGGCCTTTGACCTTCGGAGGGTATCGTACTTTCCCTCGGTGGGGATGTCATGCTACGTCCTGACACTCTTAGTTCGTGCTCCGGTGGACTTAGGTTTGAGCCGCGGTATAATTACTTATACCTCTTCATGTCTTCCCAAGTCCTTAAGTTATTTGTAACTTGTTGGACTTAGGCACGACTGGAGCATATGTTTGTTAGCCGCGGTATAATTGCTTATACCTCTTCATGTCTTCCCAAGTCCTTAAGTTATTTGTAACTTGTTGGACTTACGGGACTCCGTGGCTTTTTGGTTATGCTACGGCTACTTTCTAGAGGATTGTGAGGATTGTTGACACGTGTTAGTGCCAGCTGTCTAGAAGCGTATGTCGTACGCTTTAGACACGTGGATGTGCTTGTGGCCACATGATGGGCCTGTTGACGTGATGGCGGTTGGTTTATCGAGGCAATCTGGACCGCTCATTTCCTCCAACTGTCCACCACTTCTAGCCATCTCGACGGTTTTCCTTTCCCCTATAAAATCCCCCTTTTTACTTTTTCCTTCTTCACTTTTACTGTTTTACTTTCTATCCTTTTTATCTCTTCCGGCGCTCTGTCAAATTTGCCACTGTTCTTCGTTCAAGCCTTGTTAAGCTTTCTTAAGGTGCGTTGTCTTCCTTCCCCTTTTCTTCTTTTTCCTGCTTTTGTTTTATTTGGGTTTAGAGATGGTGAAAGACAACATGGGTATTACTTGCTCGAACCTGTCCGCTGATAAACTCGCATAGTTCATAGATGATTATGCAATCCCACGGGATCTAAACCCTGTGTTGCCTGGTCCGGAGGATACCATATATCCCTTTCCACCCGGGAAGTTTGGCTTTTATACCCGAGTTTGTGATTTTGCCAACTATCGGGTCCCTTCACCAAATTTTTTATGAAGGTTTTAAGATTCCATGGTGTACATATTTCTCAAGTGAATCCCTTTGGTCTTAGCCGGGTGAATCACTTCGAGCTTTCCTGTCGTGCCTTGGAAAAGGGGGCAGACCTAAATTTATTCCGGTGTTTTTATAAACTTAACAAGATAGGTAGCTGGTACACTTTCGAGAAGCGGCGGTCGTTGGAGAGCTGTCATGATTACCAGACGACTAGTCTGAAAAATTGGAAAAACAAGTTCTTCTTCTTGGATGACCAGTGCTTACCTGCGGACATGGTTTGGTGCGAGAGGTTTGAGTCATCTGAATGGGAGTTGCCTAAGGGGTTTCGATATAACCGGGCTTATATTTGTCTTTGGCGGAGAATAAAACCAATATTCAGAAATATCTGGAGCATGTCCTATGCCTCGGAGGTGTGAGCATGAACTGGAGTTTGGATGACAGGTGGCCGGTGGTGCGTTATAATGGAGTGGGTGAGTGGAGAGCCGCGTCTTTTATGTCTTTTGTGTTTCCTACTCATGTTTTCTAACTCACCTTTGTTTTTGTTTATACAAAGATGTCATTGCTAGATTGCCTAAAACTGGCCCGTTTTGATGACGCGGCCTTGGAGTACACTAGTGAAGATTTGGGTAATACTAAACCCTTGATCGAGCAAATGAAGAAGACCCATCAGCCGATCATTCCTGTTGAGAACCCGGAGGCTGGTGCTAGTGGAGCAGGTGGAGATGGTCAAACTACCGGGGTTGTGACCGAAACTGCTAGGGTGGTATTGCCGACTGGGGATTTGCCTCTTTCATCTGCTGAGACTATTCCTCTCAATCCTCCCCCTATATCTGTCGTGCAAATACACCCTTCCACGAGCACTGGTCCCCAATCTTCCGAGCCTAGCCGTCTTTCAAAACCTACTTCCAAGGATGTGTCCGGGGACACAGCTGCCTCTCGGGGATCGCACAAGAGGAAATCTGCCAAAAGTTCTACTTCTGACACTAACACCCGAAAAAAGAAGCTGCGGTTCTTTGACGATCCTCCAGAGGTACATCCTAACCTTCTTCATAGCCTTGAATATCATCTATTTGGGGGTAAGTCCTCCCGAGACTCTACTCCAATATTAATGGTAGCCCATCCTCAGGTTGGGGTGTCGCAGGAGAAGGTTTTACGGGATGATGATGAGGAGGAAGAAGAGGAAGAGGTTGGTCCCTTCATCGGGCTTTATAGCCCGGCCAAAGAAAAGTTTGTCCAGTCTGGGACTTATTCGGCTGGTGAGTTTCGGCAGTCTCCCCTTCTATCTCAGACCAATGTGGGGAATAAAGATGATACTTTGCCCCCACAATGGTTCGAGACTGAAGCTCTTTCTCTTTATGATTTTGCAGCGGCGATAGAGGAGGGTTTGGGGGGTGGCAGCTGGGCTACTGATGAGAAGTTCGTCCCAGAATGGGACTTGAAGAATGCTGATCGGGTTGTAGATGGTCTTTCTGCAAGAATGATGTTGTTCAATTTGGACACTCCAGCTGACCGAGAGTATTAACACAAGATGGACTCCCCTCCCTCTGTGAAGCCTTGTTGGTCAATCAAGCTCAATCCAATTTTTTGGTGACCGAGACATATCGTCGTTGGACGGATGCCGAGGTGGATAGGGAGCGGCTGAGGAGGAAAGGGGCTTCCTGCAACCATGGACCTGCCATGGCCGAGTTGAAGAAGAACTTGAGAGATGCGCAAAACCAGGCTTCCTCTACTCAAGCTGCCGTGGCTTCTGCTGCGGAGTCTCGGGATAAGGCCCTCCAGGAGTGTGAGGTTCTGAAAAAGAAACTTCATGACTCCGAGACTGTTGCTGCTGCTGACTCAAAGAAGACCAACGATCTTCTTAAGCAGATGGAGGTTACCATGGCGAACCTAAGGACAGGTGCCGATGCTTTAACTGCTGGTACATTTTTTGTAACTATTCTTGTCCTTTGTCTTGTCTTAATTTTTATTGCTTATTGCTTTTTTCAGAACGAGACGAGGCCATGAAAGGAGAGAAGCTGGCTAAGCAAGTACTGGCAGCAGCAGAGAAGAAGATGGCAGGAGATGAGGAGGCTTGGAAGGCTGAAAAGAAGGAGCTGGTTAACAATATTGACAGGCTGTTTGAGCTCAAGAAGTTTTTCTTGACTACTGGAGCCCAGCTGATTGCCGATCATGTTCATAAAGGGCCAGTCATGAAAAAGGCCGCCAGTGATGTTAACAACGCTATGAATGCCATGGGCTTCAATGTTGGGGTGAAGGCGGGGTATGCGGCCGTAGCAAAGGGCATTCCTCTGGAGAAGATGCCTCTGATAAAGCACAACGCTCACGAGTAACTTACCGCTGCTGCCCAAGCCTATGACTCACTGGTCTTCCCCAAAGTCGCCAAGTTAGTGGACCAAGTGACCGGTCCACCGGAGTCACTGACCGAGGCTTTTGACGAACTGAAGCTCGACCCCTCCTCTTAGTTTACTGTTAATTTGACATTTGATCCGGGCCCTTATGTGGTCCGGAATGGTTTGTAATATTTTAAACAAGTTCCACCCTGTTCGAACCTTATGACTAGGTTCGATTTTTGTTAATGCAGGTTGAATCCCGGACCTCACTTGTGGGTCTGGGTGATGTTTCGGCTTACTCATGGCTGTTTGTGATATGCTCGTGCTTTTTTATTTTTTCGGTTATACCCTTGATTTTTTAAATGACTGATTTGTAGGAAAAAGGCTCGTAGCTTAACTGATAGTGCGTCCACATATCTTTGCTATGTCCTAAGTTTTGTCCGCGGATTTTTATGTAGTTTAGATAACCATGGTTTGTAGGGTTTCCTTACCGGGACGCGGCTATTATCCATGCTGCATGCTGGTATTTTAGGTTCTTCCCTAGATATGCTTTTAGTTTTAAAAAGTTAGCAAGGTGCTTGATTTAGGTTAGTTAAGAAACGGATCAAAACTTATCCACTTTGATCCGGCCCTTATTGCTACTCCTATTTAATTTTGTGTGTACCACATGGCATTTATTGCATCGAGCTCTTTCTTTGATCCTCGGCTTATACTAGCACCTTAGGGTATTTTTAAAGTAAACCAGCTTTTTATTGATACTTTTTTTCGGGGAATGTCGCATCCCGAATAGTAACAAGAAAATGGAAATAGTGAGGAATGGTGCATCTCACGTTATAATATGAAATTAAAAAAGAACTTAAGGAAAAATTAGCTGGTCCTGCTCACATGTAGCATCTTTTTAGGTGAATGTCGTTCCAGGTGCGGGGTACGTCTTTCCCGTCTAAGGTTTGGAGGGTGTAGGCGCCTTTCCCTCCGGCTGTTTTAATTATGTATGGCCCCTCCCAAGAAGCGGCCATCTTTCCTTTTTCGACCCGCTGGCTTCGTTGCACCGGAACACGTAGTCTCCCGGTTTGAACCGGACTTCTTTCACCCTTGAGTTGTAAAATTTCTCCAACTCCCGTTTGTACCGTGCTTCTTTTATGGCTGCAACTTCCCTTTTTTCATCGAGCAAATCCAGATTCATTCGAAGCTCTTGGTCATTATTGCCGATGTGTTGGACTCGTAAGGACGGGGAGCCGATCTCTACGGGAATTACAACCTCAGTCCCATAAGTTAGACTGAAGGGTGTTTCCCCCGTGCTTGTCTTGGTGTGAGTTCGATGAGCCCACAAAACGTTGGGGAGCTCATCTACCCAACCGCTTCTCTTTCGTCCCAAGCGCTTTTTTATCCCTTCCACCAGACTTCTGTTTACTCTCTCCACTTGGCCGTTTGCTTGCGGATGAGCCACCGAGGCAAACGACTGCTGGATATGAAGGTCCTGATACCATTTTTTGAAGGGGTTGTTTGCAAACTGTGTTCCGTTGTCACTGATGATGGTTTGTGGAAGCCCAAAACGGCAAACTATTTGTTCCCATACAAACTTCTTTACCTCTTTTCCGGATATTTTTGACAGGGGCGAGCTTCATCCCATTTCGTAAAGTAATCCACGGCCACGAGCAAAAACTTCATACCTCCTGTAGATTTGGGGAATGGTCCCACGATATCAATACCCCATTGTTGGAACGGCCATGCCGCGACTACGGGGATGAGGTTGTTCTTAGCTCGGAGGCTCACAGGTGCATGCTTCTGGCATTCCTCACACTTTTGTAGTTCAGTAACGGCACTGATGTGCATGCCCGGCCAAAAGTATCCAGCGTTCATCGCTTTTGCTACCACCATTCTTGGACCTGCATGTATGCCACATATACCGCGGTGAATTTCTTGGATAATGTAGGAAGCTTCGTCCAAGTCAACACACTTAAGGAGGGGTCCCAAGAATGTTTTTCGATATAACTGACCATCAATAATCTGGTATTGGAGAGCTTTTACTTTTAGCTTCCGTGCTTTTGCTTTGTCTTCCGAAACAACATCGCTCGTAAGATACTGGACTATTGGAGTCATCCAAGTATCTAACGCTGCATTTACTGCTAGTACCGTAGCTGCTTGGACGGATGGGCCTTGTAGAGCTTCCATGTGCACTTCCTGCTTAGTAATGTCAGCAGCTGATGCGGCTAGCTTGCTTAAAGCATCGGCCTTCTTATTCTTGCTGCCTGGTATATGTATCACTTGGCAGGTTTCAAATTGCTTCATTAGCTTTTTGGCCTGCATTTTTCGAAGTAAAAAATTAGTTGTTCTCTGGTGTTTATATCCGTAGCTGGCGGTTTTGGGTAGAACCCGTACCTCGGCTAAATATAGAATCATGTTAGCGTCTTTGGCCTCATATTCCCCGGATATCTGATTAGCTACCAGCAAAGAATCGACATTGGAGATGACCTGTAACATGCAGAATGCCTTTAGGATTTTTTAATCGAACTTTGCATATAGCAGGGAGTTTTTTATAATTTTTAACTTATGTTTGTACCTTCTTGGCTCCGACCTTGATGGCTAATCGGAGTCCAGCTATGAGCGCCTCGTACTCGGCCTCATTGTTGGAGCTCTTGAAGTCTAGCCGGATGGCGTATAGTAATTCTTGACCTTCGGTTTCCTTTAAAACCATTCCAGCACCGGAGCCTTCAGAGCCCGAAGCTCCGTCTATGTATAGGTACCAGGTGCTTGCTGGGATAAGTTGAGATTCGCTCTCCGAAACCTGTGGGCTTTCTACCAAGAAGTCGGCTACTGCTTGACCCTTTACCGGTCAACTGGTTTTGTACGTGATATCGAATGCTCCGAGCTCAATGGCCCATTTAGCCATTCGTCCGGATGCTTCTGGCTTTCGGAGGATTCGGAGGATCGGTTGTTCGGATTGTACCTCGATGTTGAATGCTTGAAAATATCTACGGAGTCTTCTGGAAGTATGAACCAGGGCAAGAGCCAACTTTTCTAAGATGGGGTATCGAACTTCGTATTCCCGGAGAGCACGGCTAATGTAGTACACCGGATGTTGCACTGTGGCCCTGGTAACAATGAGGACGGAGCTGATGGCTCCTTCCGAAGCCGAAAGATAAACCGTTAGTGTCTTACCGGGCTCTGGTGCTGTTAAGGTGGGAAGATCAATCAAGCATTTCTTTAGTTCGTCGAAGGCAACACCGGCCTCGTCCGTCCATTCGAACTGTTCCTTTCCCAGGCTTTTCTTCAAGACATTCATGAATGGCAAAGTTTTTTCTGCGGCTTAGGAGAGAAAACGGTGTAGGGCTACCAGTCGCCCGTTCAGGGACTGCATCTCTTTTAAGCACCGGGGAGGTTGCATCTTAAGTCGGCCTCCACTTTTTCCGGGTTAGCTTTTATCCCATCCCGAGCCATTAACACCCCTAAGAACTTTCCTTCCTCCAATCCGAAAGAGCATTTTTTGGGGTTCAGCTTCATGTTGATTTCTCAAAGCTTATCAAACGTTTCGGCGATATCTTTTATCATTGTGTCTTCCGTGACACTTTTAATGACAACATCATCAACGTAGACCTCCAAGTTCCTACCTATCTGATTTTTGAATGCCGCATCCATCAGCCTCTGGTACGTGGCACCAACATTTTTTAGTCCGAACGGCATTTTTGTATAGCAATACAAACCTCCGTTCGTAACAAATGTCGTTTTATCTTCGTCTATTTCGGCCATTGAATTTGATGATACCCTTTGTAGGCATCGAGAAAACATTTTAGCCTGAACCCGGCCACGGCATTAACCTTTACGTCAATCTCTGGTAGGGGATAGCAATCCTTCGGACAGGCGTTGTTGAGGTCCTTAAAATCTACGCACATCCTCCAGGCCCCATCCTGCTTCTTGACTAGTACAGGGTTAGCTACCCAAGTCTGATATCGTACTTCTCGGATTATTCCAGCCTTTAACAGATTTTTTACGTCTTCCGCAATGGCCTTGACACGGTCAGGAGCCATACTTCTTTTCTTTTGAGCTACCGGTTTTATTCCGGGATAGGTGTTTAGCCTATGTTCTGCTAATGACCTTGGAACCCTAGTCATATCTGAATTTTCCCAAGCAAAGACGTCCAAGGAGTTAGAGAGCAACTTCCAAAGTGCTTCCCGAGCCAAGATCGGAAGCTGTGCCCCGATGGAGATTTTTTGCTCCGGGAAATGCGGATGTATTGACCATTTCTCGGTCAGGGTGGTACCGGAGCTTCCTGGGTCGTCCTTGTCGTTCCCTGTATCTAAGGATTGACGAATCTCCGAAATAGACAGTCCAGCTTCAGATTCAAGCGTTGCTATGCCTTCTTCTGTTGGGAACTTGAGGGCACCGTGGATGGTAGATGTCACCATTCCGAAGGCTTTCATTCCTGGTCTTCCTAGGATGATATTATGCACTGACCTGGAGCCTACTACCAGAAAGGTCAGTATGACCGTTCTTTGGCAGGCTCCGGAACTAAATGTCACGGGTAAGGAAAGTTGCCCCACATGATGTACTATTTCTCCGGAAAAGCTTATCAAGGGCATGGAAACGGGAATTAACTTTTGTTGAGAGGTTTCGGCCAACAGCTGAAAGCACTGGAGATACATGATCTCCGAAGCACTACCTCCATCTACATAAATCCGGTGAGTCTTATGCCCCGCTACTATTCCAGATATTATGATTGGGCCTTATTTGTAATCAGTGGGTGAAATGGATGGGAAGGTTATGGGTTGGGACATCCATGCCGTGACATGATCATTGTTCCGCTTTGTCCCCTGCTTTTTTAGGGCATGGATCATATGGATCCCTGCTTGATCATTGGGATTAGCAATGTGGGTGGTGTTAGCTTTTCCTTCCTTCATATCTTTCACCAGGTGTGACAACTTGCCTGCCTTCAAGGCCTTCTCAATTTCTTGCTTTAGAGACGAACAGTCATCGGTATCATGACCCCTGGCCCGATGATAGTCGCAGTATTTCTTGGTATTCTTGTCTGACGTGGGCTTCTGCCTCGGAGGCTTGGGGAAATCAATATTCTCCGTGCTGAGTATCTCACTAGGAGTTTTTAGCAAGTCGGAGTAGCTTGACCCACGGTGTGAAGAGACGCTTCGGCCAGTGGAGTTTTTATCATTTCTGGAGTAAGGCTGTGGCCTGTTTTTACTCCATGAATTACCTCGATCCGAGCTCGGAGCTCCCGAACCTTTTTTCCATGAACTGTTTCGTGATGAGGAACGATACTCGTTGTCATATGTCTGGCTACAGGCGCTTTTTCCATGAGCAAAAGCTCGTGCCCGTTCCATCAACACCTCCATGGTTTTTGGAAGATCTTCATGTAACTTTTCTACTAACTGATTATTGCGGACTTCGTGACAAAAACCGGAGATCCGCAGCTGATCGAGGGCTCCACTGATCTGCATGCTTTCTTTGTTAAACCTGTCAATAAACCTTTCGAGCGTCTCCCCGTCCTTTCGACGGATGTTATGAATTTCGGTGATGTCTTTTGAACACCTCCTTTGCTGGGAAAAGTTCTGTAGAAAAGCACGACGGAGTTCGGTCCAATTTGCTATTTCACCTGGCTGTAATCCATCAAACCAAACTCTGGCCGCACTCGTGAGAGTTTGCGCAAACATGTGGCACCATGCTGACATGGGCCAAAGCTCGATCTCTGCCGCTCCCCCAAAATAAAAAATATGGTCATCCGGATCTGCCGTGCCATCATATTTCTTCATTGTTGCAGGCATTTTGAGTTTAGCTGGTAAGGGGGCGCTGGCGATCCGGGGAGCAAACTTAGAATGTGCAGCCATGTTGGCTGGGCGATATGGAGCGGTCAGGTCGTCTTCAGTTGTTGCGACGACTGCTCGTTTCTCAGTCGTGGTGGTAATAGGCTGAGTGACTGTGCGGTAACCCGTAGGGAAGTAACTCCCCTGCGGGGTCCCGAAGTTGGGAGTGGTAACCACAGTAGAGTACGTTGCCTGTGAAACCAGGCCCGAACTAGGCCCGGAGGATGCTTGAGGTCCGTCGATGGAGAACAAGTTTACCTGCACACTCTTGAGTTTAGCCTCCTTCTCTTGTTGTGTTTTAAGATGCAATAGGAAATCACGGTTTCTGGTGAGGAAGTCCTCGTCAAACTCTGGTGTGGGATCTTGGTTTCTGAGAAAGATGTTTTCCACCGAACTCTGTGGGAGCATAGAACGTCCTTCCGTGTTGGAGAGTCCAACAGACGGGACAGCGACAACAGAGGTCGTGACAGCAGTAACCTCGTCATCGTGTTCAGTATGTGTGACGTCCTCAATGGTTAAACCTTCAGATGAAGCCGCCATGGGAAAAACCGTCGATATCCTTACCTTTTAGGGTTGTAGAAAACGGTTGTACAAACGGATGGCGCCAATTGAAGATCCAAAAAGTGGCCGAACCTGTGACACGGTGTCGGATAAGGCCGAATGAACTGGATCTGTAATGTCCTTAACCTGAGCTAAACCTGCACAAGTCAAAAGACCGTTAGGCTCGTTACAGAGGAGGATGGAGGGCCTCTCTGTAACCACCCTCCGGCGTGAGGATAAGTATTTGTTTAGTGAGAGAAAGTAGAGAGAGAAAGTAGGGTTCGGAGTGTAAGCATTCGTGTCTTTTTTGTACTTTGGTGGGGGTATTTATAATGGTCAGCAAAGTTGTACTTTGCTTCGGATCCCCTTGTACTATCCTTCGGAGGCCTTTGACCTTCGGGAGGGTATCGTACTTTCCCTCGGTGGGGATGTCATGCTACGTCCTGACACTCTTAGTTCGGGCTCCGGTGGACTTAGGTTTGAGCCGCGGTATAATTACTTATACCTCTTCACTTGTTAATATTAATTTGCGTAGTTCTGTAAGATTGTTAAGCAAAGATATAGCTTAAGTTTTCTGTCATGTTTTTATTACAATTTCTTTAATTGAATACAAAACGTGTGTCATTGTGTTTCCATGTTTTGGAGCGTAAACAATATCTTTTTTTCCGGAAAGGGCCTCAACTTTAAAATCCGCTTTAGGCCCCATAAAAGGTTGAGCCGGCCCTGCGTGGAACATTGTGGCCGATCAGATACTAGGTACCGAGAAGATACCCAACCTTCACACCGCACATCTCATACTACGCATTATATCATATTACATATGCGAAGATCAACATATGACCCAACCATACTATCATTCATGATTGTTGTTTAATAGAGTTTCGAACAATGTTCTTGTGGGTCCATGAACGGTAAAATCATGGTATGGATCATTCAGTTTGCAGTTTACAATCATGTGAGGCCCTTGTTTATTTATTTTATTTTATTTTCATAAATAAGGATTGAATTACGAATACATAAGTGCAAACAACATTACCCATATGTTAAATAATGGATTATCATTGACTATATAAATACCAAAATTCATAGTACTTTCTCACCGTAACAATCATTATAACTCTTTTTCGTCTATATATTATACACCCGAGTCTTTACATTAATTTAACAAATAATATTGTTCCACTATAATTTACTTTGACACCATAAAAAAGGAAATTAGCCGATCTTAATTTGTTTTAGGTGGTGTTTTGGGTTGGGTTTTGAAATAGATTTTTATATTATTGCTTTTGAAAATGCAAATAATCAATTTTTAGTGTTTGAGGTTGAGTTTTGCAATAATAGATTTTTAGGCTATCAAAACGCAATAATCTAAAAGCAGCTCCACCCCTGCTTTTCCAAAACGTATAATCAGTTTTGAAAAATCAATCCCAAACACCCTCTTAGTGGAAAGTGATTGGAAACCTTGCCTCCTTTCATTGATTTACAACCATTTATAATACAAAAGAGATATCTCATATAATTGTGGAGAGATTGTTACATTGATTACAAAATCTATTTACTAAATATAAATACATATTATTACACCCCCGCAGTTGAAGCGTCGGGCGGACCGATGCTGAGACTGGAGCGAAAGTCTTCAAAGAGTACGCGAGGGAGACCTTTAGTAAAATCGTCAGCAATCTGATGACGAGATGGAACCTGAAGAACCTGAGTGTGACTCCGTTGCACCTGTTCACGGACAAAGTGAATGTTGAGCTCGATATGTTTGGTGCGTTGGTATTGCACAGGATTGCCAGATAGGTAGACGACACTAACGTCATCACAGTAAACCAGAGTAGCTCGAGTAAGAGGCAGGCGAAGCTCAAGTAAAATGTTACGAATCCAGCATATGTCTGCCACCACATTAGCGACACCCCGATATTCAGCTTCAGCACTGGATCTGGAGATAGTAGACTGGCGTTTAGAGGACCAGGAAATGAGATTGTCACCAAAGTAGACACAATAACCAGAGGTGGAGCGTCGTGTGTCAGGACAGCCAGCCCAATCAGCGTCCGTATAAGCGACTAAAGACATCTTAGAAACCTGTCCGAGGTGAAGGCCATGGTCAGAAGTACCCTGTAGATAACGAATGATACGCTTCAAAAGCGTTCCAATGATCCTGCGGAGGGTCATGCATGTACATAGAGATCTGTTGCACAACATATGAGATATCTGGGCGAGTGAAGGTGAGGTACTGTAAAAATCCTGCAAGGCTACGATAAGTAGAGGGATCATCATGAAGAGGACCGGAATTAGCAGAAAATTTGGACTGTGTGTCGACCGGAGTAGCTACCGGTTTACAAGAATCCATGGCAGCCCGATGAATGATATCCTTGACATATACCTGTTGAGAAAGAAACATGTTATCGCCATCCCAAGTTACCTGAATGCCCAAGAGATAAGAAAGCGGACCCAAGTCTTTCATTGCAAATTCACCAGATAAAATATCTAGTAGCCGCGTGCGTAGGGCTTCTGTGGAAGTGGTAAGAATGATGTCGTCCACGTAAATTAGAAGATAGGCAATGTCGGAGCCATTATGATAAATAAATAAGGAATTATCCGATTTGCTCTGCTGAAACCCATGCATAAGGACAAAATCAGTAAATCGATGGTACCAGACCCTAGGAGCCTGCTTAAGACTGTATAAGGACTTCCTGAGGCGACATACATGGTCAGGAAAGCCTCTGTGGCGAAAAAACCCATGGGTTGATGCATATAAACAGTCTCTTCCAAGTTGCCATGAAGGAACGCATTAGTAACGTCCAACTGATGAATGGGACAAGACTTGGAAAGAGCTAAGGTGAGGACAAGCCGAATGGTAGATGGGTTAACCACCGGGCTGAATGTCTCGCCACAGTCAATACCTGTCTGCTGCTTGCGACCATCACATACTAAACGAGCTTTGTAACGCTCCAAATTTCCATCAGACCTGAATTTATGTTTAAATAACCACAAACAACGTATAACATTCATATCAGGGGTCCTAGAGATTGTTACATTGATTACAAAATCTATTTACTAAATATAAATACATATTATTATTAATCAAAGTTAACACCCTCTTAATCAATGTTTTTCCATATAAACCATTATTGACTAACTTTTCCTAATAAAAAGTTCTCAACAAAAAATACATTTATCTCTAGAAGCAATAACATCAAGCGCATCTAGTGTAGTGGTATCATAGTACCCTCCCACGGTACTGACCGGGGTTCGATTCCCCGGATGCGCAATTTTTAACACTTTTCCTATATCTTTTTTCTTATAATAATTACACTCATGTCTGCTCTGCACTAATCTCATTACATTTTTGCTGTTGGTTTAGAGAACTTAAAACACCATCTTTCTCTCAATGAAATGGAAGAACATAACCTCTCAAACCTCTATATTATCAGCACTTTTACACCCCCTTCGTTCTCAACCATTACCATCCTCATACGCACCCATTTTCCAGTTCTTAACCGGCTTAAACCTCCTTAAACTAGGCCAACAAGTCCACTCACATTTAATTCTTCACGGAGTTTATCCCAGTTCGTTTCTTGGTGCAAAGATGGTTGCAATGTACGCTAGCTCAGGTGATATTACCTCTGCTATGGTTTTGTTTAATTCTATTCGTTACAATGCGTCAACCCTTTTGTACAATTCGATTATTAGAGCGTGTGCTGTGTATGGTTATTCGGAACAATGTGTTGGGATATTTGTTGAGATGGGTTCAGTTGGTGTTCGTGGTGATTACTTTACGTTTCCTTTTGTGTTAA
Source organism: Ambrosia x helenae (assembly GCA_030844895.1). Lineage (NCBI taxonomy): Eukaryota > Viridiplantae > Streptophyta > Magnoliopsida > Asterales > Asteraceae > Ambrosia > Ambrosia x helenae. The sequence goes on from JAUTDX010004511.1 coordinate 30,414, forward strand.
AGAGTTGTGCTGATTTGGGTTATGTTTGGGTTGGGAAATGTGTTCATGGGAAGGGTTTGAGAAGTGGGTTGGGGTTTGATTTGTATATGGGGACGTCTTTGATTGATTTTTATGTGAAATGTGGGGAGATGGGGACGCGCGCCAGGTGTTTGATGAAATGCCTGTGAGAGATGTTGCGTCGTGGAACGCGTTGATTGCGGGGTGTATGAGGTATGGGATGGTGAATGTTGCGGAGGAGTTGTTTTTGAGGATGGTGGAGAAGAATGTTGTGTCGTGGACGGCGATGATTTCTGGGTACACGCAGAATGGGTTTGCGAATCGGGCTATTGAGCTGTTTGATGAGATGGTTAATGATTTATCGAATGTGAGACCAAATTGGGTGACGGTTATGAGTGTTTTACCTGCCTGTGCACAATCTTCGGACCTCGACCGAGGGAGAAGGATTCATGATTACGCTACGAGCATCGGGCTTGGCTCGAACATGTCTGTGCAAACGGCGCTTGCTGCAATGTACGCCAAATGTGGATCGCTTTCCGACGCTGAAATTTGTTTTCGAAAAATTCCTCATAATAAAAGAAACTTGGTTTCGTGGAACACGATGATCAGTGCATACGCGTCTCACGGATATGGGATTGAATCTGTGTCAATGTTCAATGACATGATAAGAGAGGGGTTACATCCTGATACTATCACATTCACAGGCTTGTTATCAGGGTGCAGCCATTCGGGTCTGGTTGATATCGGTTTAAACTATTTCAACTCAATGAAAACGCATTACAACATCGAACCAACTCACGAACATTACGCGTGTGTTGTTGATCTTTTGGGGCGAGGTGGGAGATTAAATGAAGCGTATGAACTCGCTTCAAAGATGCCAATGCAACCAGGAGCCAGCATATGGGGTGCATTGTTATCCGCTAGCAAAACGCATAGAAATCTTGAAATTGCTGAAATCTCAGCTAAAAAGTTGTTCGATTTGGAACCCGAAAACAGTGGGAATTACGTGGTTCTTTCAAATATGTATGCCGAAGCCGGGATGTGGAGAGAGGTAAATAATTTAAGAGTTTTGTTAAAAACCCGAGGCGTAAAAAAGAACCCGGGCTGCAGTTGGATTGAAATCGACGGTAAAGTACATATGTTTCTTGGAGGCGATAAATCACACCCAATGTCAGATGAAATTTACCAGTTTTTGGAGGCGTTACCGGAGAAGATGAAAGTGTTGGGCTATGTACCCGAAACAACATATGCATTACACGATGTTAGTGACGAGGAGCGGGAACAAAGCCTCGGTAGTCATAGCGAGAAGTTGGCGGTGGCTTTCGGGATACTTTGCACGAATTCGGGTGCGATTGTTCGTGTGACGAAGAACCTTAGGATATGTGGGGATTGTCACGCGGGTGATGAAGTATGTTTCAAGGATTTATGGGCGGGAGATAGTGGTTAGAGATGTGAACCGGTTTCATCATTTTAAAGATGGATTGTGTTCGTGTGGTGATTTTTGGTAGATATAAATTAGAACACTGAAGGTTGGACCGGTGGTCCTATTTTTAAGGTTTTTTTTTTAAACGTCCAACTAAAATATCAACTGAACTGTTAGTGGGTTAGCACTAAGAATTGCTACCGTTAAAAAGTGAGTGTAACTTGTGTACTTTTAGAGTCATGCGGCCTAAGACACGCACATGAATGTCTTAATGAGTTGTTTTTACAACAGAACCTTGTTCGATTTATATAGTTTGTTCGTCAGTTCACTGTTCATTACATGCATATGCTTAATAACCTAATGGTATCTCCTTTAAAGAATTTATTGAGAAAAATAATGTAATACTTTTAATGAATATCGAAGAAACTGCCCATTAAAATTCATTATGGTATATGGGGAGATATACCTCTATGCAGCGATAGAGAGACACCCATCGTATCTAAAAACATTTCCTCAGGTGTATAAATAATAATATAGGAATCTAGATGATATATAATGTGACTAACTGACTATCGAACAACTACCACCATGTCAAAAATACTAGTAATGATGATAGCACGATAACTAAACAAGAAAAATAGGGAAATCTAAGAAAACGCTAAGGCTAAGCTATACAAAATTGTAAACAAAACTAAGGCTCTAAGACATATCTAATAAAGGCATATCAATAAACTCCCTGTAGGATCGTTTTTTAGACAAAGAAATGTTTGAATCACATAAGTATTGACTTATTAGGTGCGGAAACCCTAATAATCATGCAAAATGATAATAAACGTAATCAAAACACAATAATATACATTTTCAACATGTGTTCATTAACTTTAAAGATGTTATAACGATTACACACCCAAATTAACAAAAACACACACTTAAACGTGTAAATGATCACACACTGGACACACACTCACAACTGTTGGAAATTTGAGTGAAAAGAGTATTTGCACAAATATAGGAAAAATGAGTTTTTTCCTAACTTTGGAGTAAAATATATATTTGAAACAGATGTTTATTTATATATTTCTTTGTGGGTTTATATTCTATGTTGTGAGAGCTTTGCAACGAACCAAACCATGTCCAAAACGGAGCCAAGATGAATGAGATATCGATGCTCAAAGATTGGTGAATAATGTACTTGATGCTGAAATGAAACAAAGCGGAACTTGTCCCACATAGGAGGAGTGATGATACCATGAGTGGTATATAAAGGAGGAACACACCTTCCTAATTGTTTCATGGAGCTCACACTGTGGAACTCGCGAAGGGTGCGGAGCTCTCTAACTCGCACTCGCACACGCGCGTGGCGTGGGAGATGGGCGCAATGTGGCGCTTTGATGGCGCATTTTTGCATTTTGCACTTTGCACACTCGCATCACCGCGAGCCGCTTGAGAGCCGCCTTAGTATTTTTGAACAGGCTCGTGGTCATTGAACGGATGTTTCCGCGCAGGCCCTCGAGTGACGTAAAACGTAAAAGACGTTCTGCGCAGTAGCGCGGACCAGCTTCCGCTGACGTAGAACGAGAATTACGTTGTGCGCATGCGCGCAGATGGACGCGCGCGCGCGGAGTCTCCAGCTCTTCAGCAGCAACAGTTCTGAAGTGTAACAGTCCAGTCAAACAGTTTCATTTGAAACTTTAAGAACGTAATAAATGCCATTGAAGACGTTCAATGACATTTATTTTTCGTTTTTAATGCTTTCCGAAACTGATATGATTTAGGACTCTATAAATACCAAGGAGACCTTTGGTTTGAGATACACCTTGACACACTGTTCTAAAAAAATTCACCTCTACTCCAGCAATCTTCTTCTGTTTCTTCTTGTTTCAGGTACACTTTTGGGTCAGAGCTAACTCCGGCAGTATTCTTGCTGTTCCGGCTGTTGTACCCAGGGAAACAAAATGAGTTCTCATTAATAGACTCGGAATTTGTTTTAAGGGCCCAGTGTTCAACACATCCTCAGCCTTCACGTTATTCCTGCTTCGTTTTCTTATTGTATTTTGTCTCTTTGAGTTGTAATTGTATTGTATTTTTCTGCATTCGTTTGCTTATTTAGTTGTAATCGTAATATTATTTGTGTTTATTTCTTTTTATATACGAGCGGTTTCCTACAACAACGGACCAAAACTTCATAACCGCCACTAACTAACCCACATAGGGCTGTAAACAAACTAAACGTTCGGTGAACAGTTCATAAACCGTTTGGCGGGAAGTTTGTTTGTGTCCGTTTTTTTTAATAAATGAACGAATACAAACAAAAAATTCCGTTCGATTAACTAAACAAACAAACACGAAGGAATGTCTCGTTCGTTCGATTGCGTTCGTGAACGTTCGGTAATGTATTTGTTTTTACGTTCGTTTGTTTATATGTGTTCGTGTATGTTTGTTTATGTTCGAATCACTAGGTAAAGCTTAAAAGTTTATAGTCTTTCAGTTTTCTGTCCTAACTTTTATTTCCCTCCTAAACTTTTTCCCCCTTATACATTAAATATTTAAGTAATGTTTTGATCCTTCCTCGCATTAAAAAAACATCAATCTTTTTAGCTATTGGTCTTACTATACTAATGAAAAATCTCAACCTTTTGTTATGATTCCTTAGTAGATAATTAAAGATGCTACTACTTTTGACTGCATAGTTTATAATGCAACTTTATATATCATGTCTAATTATATTTGTTTTTATATGGTCACAAGAAATCGAAGAATGTGTAGAGTTTAGGAAAGTTGGATACAGTGGCGGGTGTTTAATAAATTTGTGTGCAATGAAATATTTATTCGACCCGTATCAAATAATACATGAGCATGTACTGAATTGACAAGGAATATACTTGTCACACCATCGGTTGAACCTTAGCCTCTTTTATGTTTAGGAGGAAAGATCTGGCTCGAGCCTTAGAGGATTCTTCCTTTGAGGTTTTAGTTTCATTGGCTTTTAACAACTCTAGGTACGCCGCTTTCACATGGCCCGACTTGTAGCATTTATAGAAAACACTCACCTTGGATGAATAATCGCTAAGCATATGTCCAGTTTTCTCATAGTTCGACCCATGATTTTATTTTTGAAATAGCATTCGCCTCAGTGGTTACGTTGACACATTTTACAACTGGGGGTTCCTTGTCCTTGCTTTGGATTTCCCTTAGCTGGAGACTCATTCTTCTTTTGCTTCTTGCGAGGGATCGGATTTGGATATATTAGCTTCCTTTCCCCCTCTCGATCTACCTATTTACTTCTATTTCCCGGTGTCGTGGGCATCCAAAATCTCGGTTAGGGTCCTATATTTAAAGGTTCCGAGAATTCCCCTTGAAGAAACAATCAGTATAATTTAGATGGTACTTACCTCACAGGAGGTACGTGGGGTGATAGACTCGTGTTGGTGCAGGATATAATCCTTTGCTCCACACCTTGTCTTGATTCGAAAGCAGTAAGAAGAACCAGAGGGCCGTATGAAAGGAGGCAACCACCTAGAGTCTCAAAGGTTCGTGCTAGCAACACAAAAATGGTGTTTGGCCCGGTAGGTTATGTGTGTACTCTTGAGAGAGTGAAGTACTTAGCAAAGGAGGTGTGAGTTCCTTTATATAAAGGGTACACGGTCCGGTTACCATTTGCCCATAACCACAACGATGGGCTTGGGACCGGGTTATAGGCTTCCCTTTGTTTTGACCGAATTAGTAAGTGATGGACTAAGGAAATCAGCATTGAACTAAATGTACTAAATGCAGGAGGGAGAGAAAAGTGCACCACCCTGCCATTGGTCCACGTGGCGCGTTGCTAGTGGCTGCAGGCGATCTTCTCTGCCCGCGTCAGACTGTGTCAGGCGGCGTCAGTCTGTGGCAGTCTGCTCCTTCTGAAAGATCGTCTAATAATGATGGTTTTTTATTGTACTTCTTAGGTTTAACTATATTAAATTCCTGACTGTTTATTTGGTAGTTCTGAATATGCTTATATTAGAAAATCAAAGCTTGATTAGTTTTGATGAAAATTTATATCAAGATTTTTGAAATTGTAAATGTGATGTCACTGTTAGGATGTTACAATTATCATATTTATATTTTCTTTTTAGTGTAACTTGCAACTTAGAAATCAAACTAATTTTGAGTTAACATCTTTATATAAGTAATGGTTAGGGCATGTGTAGTGGGCGTTATGAGGGGCTCTATCCAGATTTACAGCGCCCCGTACACCGCCGCATTGGGCGTTATGCGGCTCCATGGGGAAGGGTTTTATGTACATAACGGGCTCCATCCAAGATAACGTCAATTTTATATTATTTGTTATAATCAATTTTCACACCCTCTTCTTCTACACCTAATCAAATAATAATACACTCAATCAAAGAATAATATTTAAACTTCATGGAGCCCATAAATCCCCTCACCCACTACACACATATTTTTCATAACGCCCGATGGAGCCATTGGAATACTTTATTAATACTTTAATCCCATTGAGCCCCACAACACCCCCCTACACATACACTTATAGTTTACACTTTTTTAGAATAAACCTGTCAAATTGGACGAATATGTAAAAAAGTATCCATTAACTTAGATGATTATGAAACTGAGCTTAGTAACAACTGTTTTAAGCAACATCTGTTTGAAGGAAACTGTTGAAGGAACATCTATTTGAATCAACAACTGTTTTTAGTAACAGTTGTTTTAAAAAGATCTCTTTAACAGACCCACTGCCCTTGAACAGACGTTACCAAACACAATTTTTCTTGCAACAGATGATTGACTTCTTAATTTGGTGTTTAGTAAATAGACCATAACAGTTGGTCGGTTTATGTTTTTTTTATATTTTTGGAAGAAATTGTCTTAAAAAAAGATATACTCATCCCTTGTTTTCACACGAGATTCACCTAGTTATAATAATTGAAAGCAATAAATCACACATGGCACTCAAAGAGGGCATCATCTCTTTGAGTGTGCCATGTGTCAATGACATGTCATTAATAATTTAAAATTAAATCTGAAAATGGCATGTCATGTGACATTAAGTGATTTTAGTAAAAAAATAAAAAAAAAATTGGATTTTTCTATCTCATGTTTTATCCCATAATTTTTAAATGTTCATATCTCCTATATACGATATTTTTTTTAAAGAAAAAAATTACACCAAATTAACGAGTATTTATTATCTTTCCAACAAGTACCATAGTGCTATATAAACAACGAGAAGAAAAACGACTATTTGTTTGGGTTTTTGCTCATATAGGGAAAAAAAAACACAAAGCGTTCAGTTAATTCATTAATCATATATAGGTAAGTCACTAATTATGTCCAAACCAGTAAATATGAATTCTATTTTCAATAGGTGTATCATTTGAGTTGTACATTGTTTTAGGTTAGGGTATTAATATTAGAGTTATACAGTGTTTTAGGTTTGATGTTAACATTAGAGGTATACACTGTTTAAGGATAGGCGTTAACATTGGAGATACATTGTTAATTGTTTTAGAGTAGGTGTTATCCGAATCTTTCCTGCATGTAACTGTAAAGTGCATCAATCTATTTCATATGTAAATTTGATATGTCATATAAATTTCTCAAACCCGGACGCTCCCGAAGTATAATCTAGTTGTTTGTACATAATAAAAAGACTTTAGACATGAGTTGTATACTAATAAACACAACGTGTGGTCAAAAAGTTTGAATAATAATTAAACGATCCCCTCTTGATGATCGTTATCATTAAAAAAAAATAAACAATTGCAAGATATTTAGAAAAGTATTCCGAGGAAATACATTAATGTTGGGGTCAAAGGTGTGTTACATTACTCAATCACAACCAGACGTAGGGTCGGTTTTCTCTTAGGGGTTCTCATCCTGAGAGTAGGTCAAAGGTGTAATCCA
>JAUTDX010004512.1:0-28678 GCA_030844895.1 Ambrosia x helenae
TAGCTGATGGGGTTTCTTAAGGATGTTTTTCTTAATACTTGAATATTGTGTCAATCTTGTTTCTGTGCAAAAATTATCTAAAGATAATAAGTTGAATGTCTTATTTGATGAACATGCATGTTATGTCCAGGATTTCCAAGTCCAAGAGAATCCTAGTGACTGGTAAAGAGTGTGATGGTTTGTATATTGCTGGTGCAGATCTAAATGTTAGTAATCAAGGTTTCAATAGTATGTCTGAGTCAAATTTGTGGTATTCTAGGCTAGGACACCCCTCTGACCAAGCTCTAGCTATGTTAAAAGATTCCTTGAATCTTAGTTTACATAATTCAGAGCCTTATAATATGTTGATAACAGTTGTTGGTCTTGTTATTGTTTTAAAGTCTTGTTCAGGTTTTGGCTTGCTGGGCTAATAAATCATATTGGGCCCAATGGAGAAGTAAGCCCAGGATAAATAATGTTAAGGAGAGTCCAGCCCGTGTTCAAGTCTTGTCTATAAAAGGAATGAAAGACCCTGGAAGCTAGGGTTAGCTCTGAAAGAATATATATTGATTGCCTTCTCCTCATACACATAACATCAATATATAATACAATGGTAAATGTCCTATAATGAGGAGATATCTATACTAAACAATATACAATATATTCCAAAATATAGAAACTCTATTACACCCTGCAGTCGAAGCGAAGGGTGGCCGAATGCATAGACTGGATCTGAAATCATCGAATAAGACGCGTGGCAGTCCTTTTGAGAAAATACTGCGACCTGATGACGAGAGGAAACAGGCAACACACGCACATTGCCTTTCTTAACTTGTCCACGAACGAAGTGGATGTCAAGTTCAATGTGCTTGGTACGTTAATGATGAACTGGGATTTCCGGATAGGTAAATAGCACTAACATTGTCACAATAGATCAGTGTTGCGCGAGATAACGGATGTGATAACTCTAGGAGAATATTGCGAAACCACATATTTCAGCAACGACATTAGCTACGCCCCCGATACTCAGCTTCAACACCGGAGCAAGAAATAGTGGAGTGGCGCTTGGATGACCAAGAAATCAAGTTTTCACCAAGATAAACACAGTAATCGGAAAGTAGAACGGTGCGTATCTGGACAGCCCGCCCAGTCAGCGTCAGTATACGCTCGCAAGGATGATGTATCAGACGACTAAGATGTAGACCAAGTTCTTTGGTACCCTGAAGATACCGCATAATACGCTTCAAAGAATTCCAATGAACAACCCGTGGAGCATGCATATGTATGCAAACCTGCTAAACTGCATAGGAGATGTCTGGGGCGAGTGAACGTGAGGTATTGGAGAGCACCTGCAATACTACGATATGTGGTGGGATCCTCATGAAGAGGACCCAAATCAGCACTATGTTTTGGACTAAGTGTCCACGGGTGTGGCAACAGGTTTACTAGAATCCATGGAGGCACGATGTATAATATCCGTAACATAGGCAGACTGAGATAAAAACATGTTTTTGCCAGTACGAGTAACCGAATGCCCAACTGAGAATCCAGTTAGGAACCGAATTCACGGATCGATTAAGCGAATTCAGCTCGGTTTCAGATGGGAGATTCGACACGAGACAGAAATTAACGATAACAACGTCATCACAGATTCGTATTACTACAGAAACGGTTACAGACACTGTCATCAGTAGGATAAACATCTATCTCGGCGGCCGGGGGAGGTCGGGCATGACCTCCCCCTTGAGAGCATTCAAAGCACAAACTCAAATCTACAAATGAAAACCAACACATGAGATTGCTATTTATAGTCCAACACAGAATTCCACCTTCGCCCCTTAGTATAGGTCGAATGTGGAATGTTTCCACATTCGCCCTACACTACAGGTCGAAACCTGGATTTGTGTATTGTCCTATATTTTACAAATGCGTCAGATCCATAAAATGCCCTTTATGAATCACCACAATCTCATGTAATACAATACAAGACTCAACCTAGTCTATTGCGACAGTGATGTCCACAGAAAGTGCATCAACACCAACAAAATAAGATAAAAAGCCCAAGTCTTTCATAGCAAATTCTTCTGCAAGACTGTGCATTATGCGCTGACGGAGGGCTTGCAGAACATATGATCAGAATAATGTCATCAACATGAATCAATAAATAGCAATATCATGGCCCTGTCTGTAGATAAACACTGAGTTGTCTGACTTGCTTTGTATAAAACCCACCAAAAACAACAAAGTCAGTGAACCGTTTGGTACCAAGCTCTAGGGGCTTGTTTGAGCCGTATAAGGATTTATAAGGATTTCTTCACAGGCAAACACGTCTGGAAACTCTGAGCTGCGAAATCCAACTGGCTGGTGCATGTACACAGTTTCGTTCAGGTTACCATGTAAAAAATCATTAGTGACATCCAATTGATTAATTTCCCAAGAGCGGGCCAAGGCTAAAGACAAAACTAAGCGTACAGTGGCCGGCTTGACAACCAGGACTAAAAGTCTCCCAAAGTTAATGCCTTGTGGTTGTCGACGCCCATCACACACACAAGACAAAGCCTAGAGCATTCCAAAGTGCCATCCGACCTGAATTTATGTTTGAAAAGCCACATACTACGAATAAAGTTTCATGTTCATGTGGCGAGGTACTAACTCCCAGTCTTGTTTTTAAAAAGCACACTGAACTCGTCAGTCAAAGCACAGATCCATTAGGGAATGGTCAAGGCAACCTGTGGGGTGCGGGGTATAGGTGCAATGGTGGTGGCGCTGAGGTTGAAAAGTTGTTTTTGGTTTAACAATTCCCCTCATGGCACGGGTTTGAATGGTACGATGTGGGGGTTGTGGGGGAGAGCCGGCGGTTGATGATGGTGGTGTACCAGCCGAGGAGGCTGTGGTAGTTGCGGATGGGTGCTGAATGAGGTCAGGTTGGGCAGTAGAGTGGGTAGGTCCGGTCTGTGGTGAGAGTGGGGAGAGAGGTGTTGGGCCGGTGTGAGAATGGGCTGGGGTTGTGGAGTGGGCCGTGCTGGTGTGGGGGGCTGTGCTGGGATGAGACTGATTGAGGGCTGTTGTTTATTGGTGTGGGAGGAGTGGGCCGATGCGGTTAGTGTGTGAGCCGTGGTGGTTTTGGCCGTAGGTGTTTGGGCCATGGCTGTGGCTTGGCTAGTGGAAGCGGTTGGGGTGGTCCACAAGGATGGGTGAATGGGCAAATGTAGAAAGTCAAAAGAGACTGGGGCCGCTCGGCTGATCGGATTGGGTAGGGAAAAATTATTTCCTCAAAGAGAATGTGGCGTGAGGTGAAGATTTGATTAGATTGTAAAACTAGACTCTTGTAGCCACGATGGTTGGGTGGGTAGCCAAAAAAGACGCAAGGGCGGGAGCGCTTGGCAAGTTTGTTTATTGTGGTGTGAGGTAGGATAGGATAGCAAAGGCACTCGGAAACGCGTAGATTCTCGTATCCGGGCGTGCATTTATAGAGCATGGATGTGGATGATTGAAATCATGGGTTTTCCTTGGTAATATTTTAATAGGTAAGTGGTGGTTTCAAGGGCATGGTGCCAAAAATTTGGTGGTAGGTTGGCTTGGGCAAGAAAGTGCAAAGCATGTTATTTATTGTGCGAGTTTTTCTTTCCGCCTTGCCATTCTGTGAGGAAGTGTAAGGGCAAGAGAAGCGGAAGTGCATACCGTTGGCGTTGTAAAATGCTAAAAAAATTGTTATTAGCATATTCTCACCCGTTATAACATTAAAAATGTTTTATTTTTCGCCAAAATGGTGGTTATATGGTTGTAAAATTTTGTGAAGGTGGCAAAAACTTGGGATTTCGTGGCAAGTGGAAAAGTCCATAAAAAATTTGTGTAATCACCAATACATAATACATAATAACGATGGCCTCCCCCGTGCTTAGGACAGGGGAGGTCCATAAATCACTGTGAACAATATTGAAAGGTGAACGAGTGCAATTAAAAGAATCATAAAAGGGTAATTTAACACTCTTTCCAAACACACGAGGTTCACATAATTTATTATAAGTTTTGCCAAAACTAATGCAAAGAAGAAATTTTCAAAGAATGCAATAAAGTAGCGCCGGGGTGGCCCAGGCGTTGATGCCAGCGATCTTGAGAAACAGCAACAAAGGCGGAAGGTTGAGTGATGGTGGAAAGTGGTTGAGTCAGCGGTAAACATCGCCAGTGCTATTGCATCTAAGGATAGGGCACCAGAGTTTTGAGATCCTTCACAAGAAAACCAAAAGGGTCAAACTCGATGGATACAAGATTATCGGTGGTAAGGCGGCGTACCGAAATTAGGTTTTTGAGAAGTTTCGGGGCAAAATGGACGTTATTTAGTTTAAGTGGTGGAAAGGGCGGTGGTAAAGTTTGGTTGCCTTGAGCCAAAACGGTTATTGATATGCCATTACCAACAATAATATTTTTATCAGTAACACTTATTAAAATTAGACTGAGAGTATGTACCTTGTCGTTTGCCGAGTGCGAGGATGCTCGAGTTTCCATAAATCCATGGTCCGGTTGGTTCAACGCCATGGTGTATAGGGCCAACTCAATATCGGTTAGGGTATAAGTGTTTGTGTTGGGTTGATCGGGTCTAAGACCAAGAATGCCTTGACCTGCTTAGGTGGTTTTATTCGGCTTAGAGGGATAGGGGCAAGGTGGGGTATTTACGGCAGTGGGTTGGGTATGCCAAGATGATGAGTTTGAGTTCAAGATATTTGCCCATTGATTTGCAGTCCAAGTACTAGGAAAAAACTATGTAGGGATGGTTGGGTGTATTGGGTGGGTTATTGGTGTTGCGACCGCGAGAATACGAACCGCGTCCGCGACCGTGCCCGCCGAGAGTGACCACGACCGCGATCAGCAGAGCGTAGTAGGACTGATTGGCCGATTGATTTTGGTTGGAAGGTGTGACTGTGGCTGCAAGGGCAGTGGCAGATTGTTGAGCGGCCCTTGCGGTTTGGCGTTTATTTTATCTTCCTTCATATTCAGACGCGAACGAACCTCATTAAAGTCCGGTAGTGGTTCCCGGTTCTGCAAGACTACAGATATGCTATCGTACTGTTCCGAGAGACCTGTCAAACTTTTTATAACCAACATACGATTATCAACTGGAGCGCCAACACTTGCAAGTTGATCGGCTAAGTGCTTCGCCATTTGACAATATTCAGCCATTGAAGAAAAATTATCGAGACAAAGATTCACAAACTCCTGTCCAAGAAAAATAGCCCAGTATTCTTATTATCATAAATTCATTTACAACAGCGCATCATGCTTCATAAGCGGTCTGAGCCGATGATAAGATGATGTTCAGAAGAGGGGTAGAGATGGTCGCATATATCCATTGAAGGACCAGGGCGTCAACGCGCTGCCATAATTTTTCCGCAGCAGCAATCGTGGCTGCTTTAGCAAGGTCAGAAGAGGATTCGGCTGCAGCGGGCTTCAGGGACAGATGGTCGAGTACTTCGAAGGCCTGACAATGAACCTTGAATAAAGTCGACCATGTATTATAGTGGGCCGAGTCATTTTCAAGTGTAATAAGGACATGGGATTTGATATTAGAAACCGATAACGCCGGATGAAGTTTAGAATCCATGAGGGTATATAGGGTAGGAGAAGATGAACAGAAGCTGGGATGTGATAGAGGAGAAGTTGAACAGAATCAGAAGAGGGGAAGGGTCCGGCGCTGCAGAGAATTATCGACTGCAGAAAATTAGGAGAGGAGGTTAGGATCAAAATTTGGTGATTGATACCAAGAAAGAATATTATTGATTGCCTTCTCCTCATACACATAACATCAATATATAATACAAGGGTAAATCTCCTATTAACGAGGAGATATCTATACTAAAATATATACATAATATTCCAAAATATAGCAACTCTATCAAACTCATTCGTATCATTCTCTCAGTCTTTCTCTCTCATCTCTATGTATTGGCGATTAAGGTTTGTTCAACTAGAGGTTGAAGATCCTATCATCAGCTGTTGTCTTAGTCTTTTAAAGTAGTCTTGTAAATCTGTAAGATTCTTCTATTTCTCTGTCTTTGTATTGTTCTTGGTTTAGATCAATCTGATTAGTTAATCAGTTGATCAGATATTGTATATTTTAAAGTTCTTCTGTTTGGAAGAACTTATTGGGCAACCGGTTGGGGGTTTTTTTGGGTTTGTTAATAATAAAATTTTGGTTGCTTGTTTTGTCGCTATTTCTGGTTGTTCTTGGTTGTTTATGAGTTGTGTTGGGTTTGTTTGAGAGATTTGATATTAGTCTATGATTTTTTACACTACTTACATTCTCTACTAACTAATAATTTGGAAGAGTGAAGGGGCGATTACGCGCTCGTATTTATCGTGGCAACAACCCCACCAACACATCTAAAGTCTGCCCGGGGGAGGTACACGGTTCGAATCCTAGGGCCAGCAAAAATACACCCCTTGACATTGAAAGGGCTTATGCCCACAGGGATGATGCGAAGAGGGGATTCGAAACGGTGGTACCTAGGTGATGTCCTTAGCCGATCCAAAAAAAATAGGATAACACAATATGTAAGTAGATTAATAGTAACATAATAAAGTAGATTAATTTGGACTATTGAACTTCAATGTTTATTAAGATACAAAGTAATTCAAAGGTTTTTGTATATTAATTAACTAGATTATATTTCGTTAGCTTTTTGAGTTATGAAGGCGACGGAAGTCTCAGGAGACTGGGTTGGGTCTGTAATGGTTATTGGTTAAGCCTCTTATTTTAGACCACCTGTCGTGGTGGTTGTGGTGGTGATAGTGGTGGTTGATGGTGGTGGTGAGTGTTGTGATGGTGGCAATCAGTCTAGGGTTTATAATCTGCATATTTTTGAAGAACATAAGAGGGGTGGGTGATTTTACTATAATACCCTCATGGGCAGGTCATGTGACATGATTTAACTAAGAAAACTAACTGAGTTAGCCATAAAGGACATAACCTGCAAGATTTAAAAGATAAAGGACAAAACCAATCAATTTTGAAGTTAAAGGACATTCTTTGCAATCAGATATACCTAAAGGACAAAACTTGTAATTCAGTCTTATTTTTTTTTAAACTTTGTTAAACAATATATATTAATGGTTTCAATAAAAAAAAACATAAGTGTATTGATGCTAGGAGTGGTTTGTGGTGTGGTTTGGTTGTGCAAGATCCCAAGTTAAATCTTGGGGGAGGCACTTTATTTCCACCCCCCTCTCATTGGTTGAGAGGGTTGGTGGCCCTTTTTTTTTGTAACTTTGTTAAACAGTATGTATTTATGGTTTCAATTTAAAACATAAGAGTGTTGGTAGTGGAGTGGTTTAATTGTCCAAGGTCCCAAGTTCAAATCTTTGGGGAGGCACTTTATTTTTATTTTTTTTAAACTTTGTTAAACAATATATATTTATGGTTTCATTTCAAAAGACAAGGTGCGTTGGTGGTGAGTGGTTTGTGGTGAGGTTTTTCTTGGCCAAAGTCCTAGGTTCGAACCTTTGGGGAGGTACTTTATTTATTTTTTCATTTAACTAGTTTTTTTTTTGTTTTTTAAATATTAAATCAAAGTCAGTGCAAAAAAAAAACATAATTATTTTTTCTAAATGAGTATAGGTAGGCCGGGCTGTAACGAAAGAACAAAGTAGTGTTGAAAATTATGTTTTGCGATGCTATGTTGTACCTAAGTAATACGGTGACCGTCAATGCCCGGAAACGCGCAGCGAAACACGCGAAGGGATCTATCTAGTTCAATTTAAATGCACTTATTTAAATTCCAATTTTTTCGAAGAAATTTAAACTTGTAATTACAACATTCAGTTTAAATGCACTTTCGAGACACTATAAATTCCAAATTTTTCTGAAGATGGAATACCTGAATGGCAATCTTCCAACTAAATAATAGCAAAATTCCAATGATGAACGTTGAATCAGCACACTCACAAACAATAGATTTTCTACGATGCGTTAGATAACCAACAATATCCTTAAAGAGTTCATAACAAATTATGCAGAAGTCCAATAGTTACAAAGTTTTAAGAAACATGTAACCTCAAACAACCGATAGAATACTCTTTAGAAACTATAAAGCCAATGCACACAACATCAAATCAGGTCTAGAAGATCAAAAACAATAAACACGAACAAACCTAAAGTAAAACAAAGAACGCCACAGTTACCTACAAGATTTAGAGGTAAAACAAAGTGAGATACCATCATTAGTGGAAGAAAACAGAGGCTAAAGATGTCTACAGGGGTGTTTGAATGTGCTTACTATCAAGAATCGGATAATAGTGTACAGAATTTCAAATATTTATCTACCTATTATCCAAATTTATTATTTTGATACCAACTAAGAAGCAAAATAAATTCTGTAACAGGATTATCCAATCAATTAATCGAACTGCGACGCAATCATCCAATTCACAAACAAAAGGAACAGAAATTGAACCCAGATCAGACTGCGACACAATCATCGTTCCTAAAAAAACTTGTTACCAATTATCCAAATGTAGGAACATCCCACTAATTAACCAGTAATTCAATTCGGCTATAAGACAATTTAATCACTAGAAACTAACTGGCTTCCAATTCCAGCAGTAAATGTCTTACAGGGTTGTTTGTACACACTTCCTTCAAGAATCAGACACTAACTAAAATTCAACTCTGCAACAGGATTGTCCATTCAATCAAAAATTTATTTCCCTGATCACTATTCACTACAGCCTCAAAAGCAGATCAAAATGCCTGAATCAAGAACTTCAAACCAATATGGATATAATAAAACGCCTTAAAAAGAAACGCATGATAACTATTTACCGTTACATAACAAAGCAGAGCAAAAAAATCACGATCCAAAGAATAGACTTATAGATATTAGATAAAAGACTATAATAGTGCATCACATAACTTTCAGCAGCACACAAACACAATCATCCAATTCACGAACAAACGGATAACGGCATAAACCTTTTAACATTTGTTTTCCATAACGATGCATATGTATCTAATATGATTTCCTCTAACTAAATGATTTGGCTCAAAAACAGAACCAAAAGCATAAACCACTAACTCCAAAACAAAAATCCATATTATAAACATAATGAGAAGCCTAAACAATAAAGCAACAATAACTACTTAATAAGCTCAAAACTTACAATAAGTATAATAAATGCATCACATATATTAACAGCACACAAAACACAATCATCCAATTACAAAACCATAACATATTAACAATGCATCACATATGCATCTTATATGATTTATTGGTGAGTGATCACTAAAATCTCAAGCCCACCACCCCCCCCCCCCCCCCCACCCAAAAAAAAAAAAAAAAAAAACAGCACATACCAAATTAAATCAAATCACAAAAAGACACGATTTAAACGACAGATTGACACTTCCATAACATAAAAAATCCGGAACATATAACAACACATCACACAGATTTCCAACATCACACAACGACAACCATCCAAAACACTTTTTTTTTCAAAACATAAAGCACAAGATTCACTTCTTCAAACTGCCACGAACACCAGGACGAGGCTTGGACTCAACAACAGGGGCAAGAACAGCGTGAAGATTAGTAATCTTGGATTCATCATACGGAAGCTTAGGATGCTTGGACTCATGATGAATCTGCATGGTTTTAATATCCGGTGCAGTTATCTTGCAGTGAGGGCACTCGAACTTTGCGTGGCCGCCTTTTAATTGACCGGTTCGATCGGCTACTCCTGCTTTGCCGCCGCCTCTGTTGGTTGTGGCTGCGTCGACCTTGGCTTGTATTTCCTTCGCTGTGTGCTTCTTTGGCTTGGCTTTGCCGGTCATGGTTGGGTGTTGATGGAGAGATGTTAGGGTTAGGGTTTGGATTTGGGTTTGTTGATGAGGATGGAAAGAGGAATGAAAAGAGGTACAAGTAATGACACCTGATTGGGTTATAAGTCATTGCCCTATAGATTAACTTAACTATACTTAGGGTCTGTTTGATATGACGTAATGAAATGATGGGGGAATGGAATGGACGAGGTAATGGAATGGACAAGGTAATGGAATGGATCATTACCATTCCATGTCTTGTTTGGTTGCCGTGTGGGAATGAAACAAAACATTACTTTATATTGTTAGATAAGCAGGAAAAGAAGAAGAAATAAAATCGATGGTGAGTGGTGGTCAGTGGCGGTGATGGTGGGTGGTAATATGTGGTGGTAGGTGGCGGCGGCAGTGATGGTGACGGTGGAAGGTGGAGGTGGATGGCCGTGATGGTGGGTGAGCGACGATGGTGAGTAGTGGTGGTGGTGGTTGGTGGTTGTTGGCAGTGACGGTATGTGGTGGTGTGTGGCGGTAGCGTGGTGGTGGGTGGCGAAGATGGTGATGGGTGGAGGTGGATGGCGTGATGGTGGGTGGCGGCAGTGGTGGGTGGGTGAAGGTAGTGGGTGGGTGGTTGTTGGTGGCGGCGACGACAGTGATGGGTGGTGACGGCGAGGGTGGGCGACGGTGGTAGGTGGTGGGCGACGGTGGTGGTCGGCGTTGGGTGGTGTTGAATGGCGGCGGTGGGTGGGTGACGATGGTGGGTGGCGACGATAGTGGGTGGTGAAGGTAGTGGGTGGCGGCAGCGGTGGTAGGTGGTGGGTGGTGACGGAGGTAGTGGGTGGTGACGATGGTGGTGGGTGGTGGTGGTGGTGGTTGGTGGGTTATGGTGTTGTTAGTAAAGGGTAAATGGGGGATGGAATGAAAAAAAAACATGGGGGGTGGATGGAATGGTTTTGAGGGAATGGAATGCCTTGTGGAATGGGCGATTCCATTCCTTTAACCAACCAAACACTCTATTTTTCATTACCTCGTAATGGTCCATTCCATTCCCTCTTCCATTCCATCATACCAAACGCTACCTTAGGATAATCAAACAAACCCATTTTGCCTCAAAATTTGTTTTTTTTTAATAGTAAATTTGGATTGTTGACCGATCACTAGACTGTCACTGTGCTACCAACGTAATTACCCGATCATATCTATATTCAGTAGACAATAGTGCTTATACACCAATTCAGGATAAACCCAATAAATTTAAAGAAAATCCTATTGTAAGAATCGAAGAACCTAATGGTTACTAAGCCTTACTACACCCCTAAAACGACACTCGACTGTAATACCACGGGCATTTTGCCTTAAATCAACCCACATAATTTCTTAAGTACTCATTTATTTAATTAAATAGTATACATGATTTTAATTAAAGTTTAATTTCATTAAATAAAAAAATATAAAATATCTAAGCAAGTAGCCTAGCAAAAGAATATCGAAAGATAAAACTACAACACCTAAATTAATCTATAAGATCGTATTTCCACTACGAATGGTGACAATGTGTTTTATGAGATCAAATCGATGTCTAAAATGCATGTTTTCACCTTGCACCTCAAAAATGACGTTGTCATCAATGACTATATGAATTAGAGGGTCCAAGACATAATAAGGGGATATTGACATCCCCTAATGTTTTAAATTCATATTATGTTACATTAAATTTTGTATTTTCTTGCGTTCCAAAGCGGGTTAAGGTCTATTAATTATAACTTATCTAGATTTTAAAACACCAAACCCATGTTCGACGAATTTTCTTTCCGACTCTTGAATCTTCTTGAATTTTTTTTAGGAACGTATGGGAACGAAAAACTTTCACTAAAGTAGACCAAATTGGGTAAATTCTATCGGCAAGAAATTAGCCATTTTGTAATGTCGACCACTAACCTAAAAACAAAAATCCAGGGTGGTTCCATGCAACTCATTATTTAACAACATGGATTGAAGAAGAACATTGATGTCATTATTCGCACCGGCAAGACTAAAGTACACATGCCAAAACCATAACTCATTTGAAACAACCGCTTCGAGCATGATTGTTGGATATTTGTGACCACCTCTCATAAACTATCCTCTAAACACAGTCGGACACATCCGTCAAACGACATACATACAATTGATGCTAGTGATCATCCCGTGTAGACCCTATCTAGCTTCGTGCGTGTCATATAGACGTGAAATGACATTAATATGTGAGCACCGACAAAAATAAGGTAATTTCGTATGATATTAATATATGTAGTTAACCGATTTAAGTGCAATTTGAAATTAATTGGATTAATTTAGTCAATTGAGAATAGCAAAGTCCCAATAGGATGTATAGGGTTGCATTTGATAAATTAAAAGTATGTCACGATTGCGTGGGAGTAAACTTGTCAGGTACAGACGTTGGTGATTACCCGGAAACAAATAAATAACAAAAACAATCCCAAATTCTTGGGATACAAAATAAATGGCATTATGACAAAGTATAAGGTGTTTTGGAACTCCAAAATCCTAATTGGGAACTCAAAACCTAAATCTTCCGGTCACAAATCAAGTTCGCGTATCACACCCGATATGCATATAACTTAGAATTTCACTAACAGGAGCCTAAATAATTTACCAAAACTTAAACTAGTCAATGTTTAAGGGTAAATGAATGCAATTTAACGTCTAGATGACTCGTGATTAAAATCCAAATAAAACCCGAAAAACCTAATTAATTAACTTGAAATTAAACACGCAATTAGTAGATATTTTATGTAGCAAGTGGGGCCCACTCCTAAGCCCTAGAATTGCCATTCCATGCCTTCCGTAGCCACCCTGATGTTGTTTACTAACGTTGTCAAAATTATTGTGTTAGTTCATGCTTAGATGTGATGTGTCCTTTAGGTTTGGAAATGAAATTTTATAAAGATCTAAACGCTCATTATCCATCATTACACTCCCATATCTCTTTCCTTCTCTTGCTCTTAGCCAAAACCACATACTCGTCTTCGTTATTCAACCTTCCAAACTCATAATCATCTTAGTTTATCCCATTCTCAAAGTGTGTTGAAGGCATATGAGCTTAAGCCTTGGATGAACACACTAAACCCAAACATAATCTCTTGTTTTTTAGTCTTCCCTAGCCTTGTTGCTAGTAGTAAGTTCCTACACTTCATCCTGTTAAAGTTTTAGTTTTTGTGTTAAACTTGCAGGTTGTTTTTTGGAAGGTTTTAACAAAGGTTTTTAAACAAGGTTTTGTGTTTTTTTCTCAAAGCAAAATGAACACTTTAAAGTCCTTATCATGGCCGTGAGATTTTGTAGGTTGATGATGTTGTTTTTGTATCAAAAAGTTTGTTTATCTTTATATTTTGGAAGACGTCTGGGTGAAAATAATAAAGATAAACTTGGTTTTGAACATCATAATGTGACTAATAAAATCATTAGAACATGTTATAGTGTGTGGATGTCACAAAAATAAAGTTTGTAAACTTAAAAACCCAAAGATAGACAAATGGACTTCAAGACACCAATCAAACAAATTATTATCCCTATTATGACTATTTAAGACTATTAAAAGTGTTGGAATGTCATAAGAACACTTAATGTGAAATTTGACACATTAAAGTTTACTACTTTTGGTGAAGCTTGTCAATTTTGTAAGTTTTAGGAATGATGTGCAACTTTTGTAGAGTTACAGGTTTTGTAAAGCAACATTAAAAGTTAAATGGTGAAAAAAGGAGTTTAGAAACTTGGTGGACTAAAAATGCAAGATTTTCAAATTTGTGGTGAAGAGATAAAAAGTTATATTTTCTTTAAAAGGTGCTTTTTGGAAATATGAGTGTAAGACTTACAAAATTAATTATTTTGTATAAAGATATCATTTTTATAAAAAGTGGTTTATAAAAATGTGAATTGCTAAAAGTGTTGAAAAAAATATAAAAACTAAGGTTTTTATAAATAAATTGGTAATTTAAAAAACTTCAGAAACTTAAAATAACAATAGACTTTTTTTACATATATGGGAATGTAAAAATGTTAGAAAGATTTTTTGAAATGAAAATAACAAAGTCTTGAAAATAACAAAAGTTATTTTATAAATTTCAATGGAAAAATATATTAGAAATTAAAGGTGATTAATTTCATAAAAATACATATTATTGAAAATTCAGAGAAGATAACAATGTATATATATATATTTTGGAAGTAGGAAAATAAATAAAGTGACGAGAAGTATTTATTCCTACAAAATATCTATTTATATTTAACTTATATAAGAAGTTGTGAAATAGCCAGATAATATATAAGTTAATTAATCCGTCCCCTTGTTTTTTAATTTCATTCGCTCTTTTACTCTTCATTAACAATACCACCACCTATCATCCACCACCATAACCTACCACTGCCACCATCATCCACCACCGTTATGCACTGTCACCGCCACCTCAACATCCACCCACTGCCATCGCCGCTACCACCCAGCTGTCGCGCGCCACCTACCACCATCAGCACTCACCCACCCACCACTCCCGCCGCCACCATGACCGGGGCCACAACCACCAACCCCCACTGCCACCACTATCCACCGGCGTCGTTGCTGATACCCGCCGTCACCACCACCACCGACTGTTGCCGCCACCACCACCCACCACCATTACCGCCACCCAACACCATCACCACCTATCATCATTATCACTACTCACCATCGCTACTCACCACCGATTTTATTCTTTCGTCTTTTCCTGCCTACCAAACAATACAAAGTAATGATTTATTCCATTCTTACATGGTAACCTAACAAGATATGAAATGGTAATGATCCATTTTATTCCATTTCAGTGTTCAACAGACCCAAATATACTAAACTTAAATAACCACCATCTTCTTGCACATCTCTTTTCTCGCATGATTGTTGTCACCTTTCTTGCCCACAACTATATTTCCATTCAAGATCACTTGAGGTGTGACGCAGTGTGTAGGTAATAGTGAGTACGGGTTTAACGAATTGAATAACAAGTTTTTTTGAATAATGAGTTAAGTCAAATTCACCTAAATAATAAATTGGTTTACTTTTATTTTTAAACTACTACAAAATAACTATTTTTAACATTATAAATACTAATCCACAAAACTAATGGGCTATCAATGTCTCCAAAGGTAAAAATTATAATGTACATATATATATAAAAAAATATAAATGTATAATTTGAATTTGAATTTGAATTCTGAATCAAATCTAATTGAAAATCATAAATTCGTTTTCGATTCGAATTCAAACCTTGATAATCGAATTTGAATCTAGTCAAAGTTCGAATTTTCAAATCTGAATCGACTATTGAATACCGAATAGTGAGTCCTAGGTGTCACGTTCCCCACCCACGATCATGATCACAAATACAAACTATAACGAATGGTCTAAATGTACATATATTTTGCTACGCAGTAAAAACTCACAAGGACTTGTATCTATGTCATAGAGAATAGTGTTAAGGTGTTTAAAATATGGTCATGATTGAAACTACAAGTAAAAGTTAAAATTTAGAAAGCTTGAAATATAGCAGTGGAGGTTTTGGACTTTGGGGGTATTTCGATTTTCAGAGTACTGGGCAGCTGTTGGGCTGCAGCCCAAAATATTTAATCATATCCCTCTTACTCCCTCAAGGAAAAAATAAGACGGGTCGTAGGAGGAACAAATTAGATATAAGTTTTATATTAATTTATTAAAGTAGTTATGGGTTTCGTGCATTAAGTTTTTAAAATTTGTTACTTATTTTATTTTTCAAAATATATTTTTACACATAGATTTTCCATCTTTATTGCGTTCTTCAAGTTCTTGGTGTTCTCATATTTTTTGTTTTTGTAGTGTATTGTTTGTTGTTTTTGTTTATCTCATTTTCCTTTTTTCTTGGTACCATCCACATCTTTTTGGTGATTTCATTTACCCAATGCTGCTCACTAAAATCACGACTCAAAAGCGAGCTTATATATTCATCTTCCCGGTTGCTCATTCTTTTCATTAAAACAAAATACAGAAGATACATCATTTCCGTTTAGAGTAATAAGTTTCTAAAGTGGTCAACAAATCAATTAATATGATTCTGAATCCGTACATTTTTTAATGTTTAACAAAGCTCAACCACCCGGTACATTTATAGACAAAACTTCATTCAGGCTCACAATCACAAACAACGTTGATGACTGATTGATGTTGTTTGGTCGGCCAAAAGAATGAAAATAAGTAGTAAGTGAAAGTCGAGTCATCTCCATAGGGAATTGGTGGAAAGTTATAGTCTTTTTAACTAAATTAACTATTAAACTAAGTGCCCCCACCCTTGTGACGGAGTGGCATTGCAATGATGGTGAAGAGCTTAGGTGACCCTTTGGTCGTTCGATCTTGAGCACACCCGAGTTTTCTATTACAGTGCATCTACTCTAGAGAGTCTTTGGCTCTTGTGGAGGGTGTAGCTACACGCTCCCTAACGGGTGGGCAGTAGGCAAGAAATTCTCGAAGAGCACCAAGCTAAACTCTGATGCCAAGCGTGGGCCTGGTTAAGACAACATAGTCTGGGAACAGAGTGGGGTGGAGGGCCTGCCAATTAGGTGGGTGCGATGCCTATCGCCTGTCGTAGAAATTCTCCTTAAAAAACTATTAAACTAAGTGATTGCTTGATTTGATTAATGTAACTCTCAAAAGAATGACTTTGAATAAGACTTGTAAACAATTAAGAAAAATACGTAACCCCTTCCGGATTCCGGTTCAATGATTCACCTAAACTCGTTCAATTAGAAGGATACCACATAGACATGGACTTTTTAACGATTCTAGTTCATGTGATAATCAGAGACAGGTTTTTAAAAATAACCTATGCAATCTAGTTACCAAACCATATGTGACAATTACCCACCCAATAATCAAGCTGTTTACAATGCAAGAAAACCGAATGCGAATGATAAAATGCAAGTAATTGCAACACATAAGACTTGTTTAGATGAATTAAAATCACAAGTATCTTTCAAGACATGAAAAACATCCCAAATACCACAAAGAAACAAAATTGAGTTTCATATAAACGAACCATACACCCGAAGGTGATTACAAAGAGAATTAGTCGCTCATCTTCATCATAGGATCTTCATGAATTAGATGATGATTGCATGAAAGGATTGATTAGACTGATGTTTGGGATGATGATATGACACCCATCAATTTCCCAAGTCAAGATCCGTACACGCCCCTAAAACTATGTCATTTTTATTCGTGCATTAGACATTAATACATTAACTATGTCACCCCGAGTATAGCACAGCCCAAACAATTTCAGGAATTCATTACATTTTCCATCAATGTTCATTTACGCATGCAAAACCCGATTATCCCGAGACAATTGGCAATGAATAATCATGCCAATGACACGCTCAACATAGAGAAACAAAATGTCCAATTATTATGTACAATCGAAACAAGACTACACGTGACAATATCCAATTTGAACACTATACAATTCCACACGAAACATGAACAATTATAACATCATTTCTATGAACATCTGACGTATTAATTCATAGAGTGTTTGTCATGGATTTAACTCTTTCTGAAAATAAATATGTAAACATGAGTTTGTACAAAACTTATATAAATGTTATACATACATATGTAAGTGTAAATAAGTAGGTATGGAGTCATTTATTTCAAGATTAAAACATATGTACAAACATGGATTATCACATATAATCATATGGATCCAAACAACATTTTATTATACAAGAATGTACATATATGTTATCTAAAACAAGAATAAAACTCTACACAAACACACACACACACACATATATATATATATATAGTCGAATTGCATAGATGTGTGAATGTGATTGTGTTAAACAAACATATCATAACCCCCCCCCCACATATATATACACACACACCCAACACACATATGCATATACATAGGATGGGTGAACAAAACAAAACCTATATACATGCATACATATATGCGAGATATGTGTGTGTGTGATCAAAGCTTGAAACTATATACATATATACATACACACGACATACATATGTGTGTATGTTTGTTTGAATCTATCATACATACACACAATAAACATAAACAAACAAGACACCCTAACCTAAGTGTTGCAACATGATGCCTTATCCACCCTCCACCTTCATCCAAGACATACTAAATCCAACCTCCCTAACACGCTTCATCTCTCTCTCGGCTATATTATATAGTCAAGGCTCACAAGAATTCACACACAACACCATTTCAACACTTAAACTCTTAAACAAACACTCCTCCTTCTTCCTTTGTCTCGGTCGAACCAAAACACCCGCCACCCGACTTTTTTCTCAGCCGCAACCATCACTATAGTTGCCTATCAAGAGGTTCGAGCATCTAGAAGCTATATTAGGTAAGCAAACCTCAAGAATTGACCCATTACACATGTCATCCAGTTCATATCTAGTGGTATGTAAAACTATCTTAACACTTTTCATTTTCATACTCCTAGTCGATAATGTGTTCCCCCGATCCCATGTTATACACTAATAATCTAGGATATCAAGTCATAAAAGGTAAAACACATAAAACTTGAACTTATGCATCGTTATATATACATATATATATAAGTTATAAACATACACGCATACTCGTATTCAAGCATTCACACACATACATGCAGGTATATGCATGTGTGTATAATGTCGAATATGAGACAAAAACGGGACATTTGAAATATGAAAATATACTTATACAAGACTCTTGGTTTCTAAGAAACATATGTTAATAAGAAAAAAACATTTTTTAACATCTCTTTTAACATAAGAACTTCGAACATGTGTTAACATGAGGTAACATATGGTAACATGTGAACATTGTTTTGACACGACTAGTTATTGTTACAACTAAAACGAACGGATCTAATGAGGAGTTACAAGATCTATAAGTTAAACCATAAATCTTTTGAAAGAACAAGAAATGTTATGTAATAATCGTCACGTATATGGACAATAACACTATGTACATGTAGTCCAAAGACATACAAATCAGGTGAACAACTTGCATGGTAAATAATCGAGTACAAAGAATTAAGTTGCCCATTAAAATTCTAGGGCAATTTAGTTCGGACTCTAGTTCATTCAGGCTTTTTATTTGCTAGCTTACTTGCACGGACACAAGGTGAGTTTCACGACCCCCTTTTACAATGTTCATACTTTTGGGGAAAAATGCTACAGTATTCAAGTTACAAACTGTTTATTGTGAATTCTATCATGACTACCATGCGAACCATTAGACAATCGGTTCATGAGCTCAACAGTCCTCGTACACACATTTCACTGTAACTATCAGCTATCGGTTTAGCCATGGAACACTTAAATAGATCTATTGGGTTGACTCCCCCACACTGAGTTAGTTGTGCTAACCTGTTACATACAAAAGAGTACTAGTTTTCTACGATTCTTACATTGTCTTTATTGTACAATGCACGAGGCACAACAGTCAAGAGGCTTGGTTATGGGACTCATGTTGGCACAGTAATCATTGGCTTAGCTAGCCTGGATTGGTCACACACGAATTTCACTAACTTTACTTTGCGTACATTTAAACCTGTGAATTCACCAGCTTTATGTTGAAAAATCTTTTATGCATGTTTTTCAGGTAACTGATTTGCAGGCACTATGGGACTTGAGAATCGGTTTGAGCATGCACTATGTGATACCATCTTTTATGGGGTCTTTCTTCAACATTCAAACATTTATGTATGTTTTCTTTGTGTTCTACTGGTTTAAGACAATTTTTACTTATGTTTTGCAAAACAATTAAGTATTTGGTATCAAGTTCATCAGTTTCTTATGTGTTTGCTCAAACACTGTGCTTGAAAACCTTTCGACGTTACATCCCTTGTTTCCGCCTAGGCGGAGTGTGACAAATTGGTATAAAGGCCAATGGTTATAGCGAACTAAGATTCTTTTGAGTCAAATTATAACTTAAATAGAAACTTTGTTTGAAACGTTTTCATGAAAAACATCTTTCATCACCATACACTTCTCAAGTCCCAAGACATCACACCCTTGCATATTAGTATAGTGTATCATTTACTCATGTTCACATACATACGTGTACATATGGATTTGACAGGATTATGTCCAGTCATATTGACCTCTCACATCTTTCGGGCTTTGAGGAGGAGGATCTCTTCTCTCCTAACTCACCTGGAAAAGACGAGGCGGACCCTCTCATTGATGCTCCAACTCCCAAGGAGACCAAGCCATTCGAGGCTTCTGACGACGCACAAAGCAATGCGGAGTTTGCTGCTGGTGATACCGACACTCAGTGACAATGATGAAGCCTTACCGTCAGATGACGAGCATGGAGACGCTCTAGACGTCGCTGACCCTGTCCCTGAGAAGGACCTTTCCACTACTGAGGTTCCTATTGCTACTGAGGCAGCGCCCACCGATTAGCGCGTGCCCTTGTTTCGCAAATTTAGACACTTCCAAGAGGTGCGCTTCAAACGTACACCCCTTGAAAACGTGTGCGACATCCTGCTGTCCCTACCGTCCCTACTGTCCATGTTGTCCCTGCTGTTCCTACTCCTACTCCCGCACCCGGTGAGCCCATCGATCCAGTGGTACCTGATGAGCCCGACGTCCCTACAGGCTTCATTCCCATGGAGCTAGCTGTCGAGGCTCTTGTGTTTGACGACGAGCCACCTCGAAAGTTACGCCGGAAGTCCCGGGCTCGTAAGAGGGCATACTTACCTTACCTAGCTGGCGATTTAGCCTATCGTGATGAGGAGTCTGATGAGGATGCCATGGCATTGGGTGGACCTTCCCGCCACCCACTATTCGCTGAGAGAGCCGTCATTGTCTCTCATGATTCCTAACTTCTTCGCCTTAGAGACCGAGTTCATGGGCTTGAGGATCGGGTGCTCAAGGTTGAGCGTGATCACGTTGCGGCTTTGTTAGGTCGTGTAGAGGCGGAGTGGCGTGTTTATGTTTAAAGCAGAGAGTTGCTGAGACCAGAAGATGCGTGCTATTGTTGCCGCCCTTGCTGCTGCTTTTCGATCATTATAACAGTAGTTTGTAGGATGCATGATTGTACCTTGTATTTTTCTATTTAGATTTGTACTTGTACGACATGGCCGACTATATTTTGTACTTGCAAAATCAATGTAACAAGAACAAAAGTAAATGGAAAAATATATTGGTATTTTGATTATTGTGTATCTTATTTATTCTTGTATCTTATGGTTGTGATTGGCTTGCTTATCTTGGTTATTATGATTGTTGTATTTGTGGGCATGCATGATGATATTTTGATAAATATGTGTCTTATACTTTTTGATATAATGTATTAGAAAGACGATATAGCACCGAAAAGATCAACACGTACTACCGAGGAAGAAGTATTCCCAACCACACCTGCTGAGCTAGCTAGAGTCATTCCACAGGCGACTGCGCAACATGAGGCCACCCAAGCGAATTCTAGTGGCGGTTCCAAAGGTCACGAACGCCGAAGGACAAATGACACTGAGAATGATAATAGTCATAGTTCAATTCTCTACTTATTGGCCCCAAGCCAATCAATGTGTTAATAACGTCTTATTGTTGCCAACACAGAAGCTGAGAACAATGTCCGAGGCTATTCTTACAAGACATTCATGGCGTGTAAACCTTGGACTTTTTGAGGTACTGAAGACGCTGTTGGGATCGTGCGTTGGATCAAGAAAATGGAGCCAGTGTTGGACATTAGCGGCTGCACAAAGGATCAGCGAGTTAAGTACTCCACATGTGCTTTCCAGGATCAAGCCCTAACCTGGTGGAACTTGCAGGTCCATACTTTGGCCAGAGATGTGGCCTACAACCTCACCTGGGCCAAATTGAAGACCTTGCTTATGAAAAAGTATTGCCTAAGGAGCGAGCTGTAGAAGTTGGAAGTAGAATTTCGGAACTTGGCTATGGTAGACGTAAACATCACTACGTACACCACTTGTTTTCACAAGCTATCTTGACTGGTACCACACATGGTGAATCTCGAATACAAAATAGTCGAGAAGTATATTTGGGTTCTTTCTCCTATGATACGCAGTATGGTTACTGCGTCTGCTCCAACCACTATCCAGAGTGTTGTCACACTGGCCTATAGTCTCACAGATGATTCTATTCGTATGGGTTCTTTGAACAAGAAGGTAGATGTTGCTGGTGAGAGTACCGGAGATAAGAGGAAGTGATCTGGTTCAAAGAAAGGCAAGAATTCCAACTCATCACACAAAAGATAGGACACCTTGAAGAGGAGGATGTACCTAAGACTGCATTAAGAACTCGATATGGACATTATGAATTTTTAGTTATGCCTTTTGGTTTGACGAATGCACCAGCATGTTTACGGATTTGATGAATCGTATCTACAAGCCTTATTTGGACAAATTTGTGATCATTTTTATCGATAACCTCTTGATTTATTCGCGAACCAAGGACGAGCACGAACATCATCTCAAGTTGATTTTAGAACTGCTCAAGAATGAGAAGTTGTTTGCAAAGTTCTCTAAATGCGAGTTTTAGATTCGAGAGGTTCACTTCCTTGGTCACATCGTGAACAAAAAGGGCATACAGGTTGACCCAACAGAGGTAGAGACAATTAAGGACTGGGAAGCACCCAAAACTCCAACTGAAGTACGACGATTTTGGGTTTGGCTGGTTACTATCGTCGGTTTATTGAGAATTTTTTAAAGATCTCCCAACCTCTTACAGTCTTAACACAAAAGGATAAGAAATTTGATTAGGGAGTCAAGCAAGAGGAGGCATTTCAGGTTCTGAGCATAAGATTTGTAGTGCACCGATTCTTTCACTCCCAAAGGGTACAAATGATTTTTTGGTTTATTGCGATGTCTCACATCAAGGACCTGGATATGTACTCATGCAGAGGAATAAGGTTATCGCATACGCCACTTGTTAACTCAAGGTCCACGAGAAAAACTACACAACACATGACTTGGAACTAGGTGCGGTAATCTTTGCCCTCATGATCTGGAGGCATAATTATATGGTACTAAGTGCACCATCTTTACGGATCAGAAGAGCCTGCAACACATCTTCAACCAGAAGGATCTGAACATGAGGCAACGCATGTGGGTAGAATTGCTAAACGATTACGATTGTGAGATCAAGTACCATCCTGGTAAGACAAACGTTGTGACCGATGCCTTAAGCCTGAAGGAACGTGTCAAAACCATGCTTGTTTGCGTGCTAGGTTTAACGATTCACACCAGTCTCAAATCTCAGATTCGCGAAGCCTAACAAGAAGCATTCAAGCGCGAGAATTTGAAGGATGAATCTTTGCATGGAATGGTCGCGCTCTTGGAGCCAAGGTCTGATGGAACGCTGTATTCCGCGAACCGGATTTGGATACCATGATTTGGCGGACTATAAGATTTGGTTCTTGACAAGGCCCATAAGTCCATGTACTCAATTCATCCTGGAGCCGACAAGATGTACAAGGGACATGAAGGAATTATATTAGTGGCCTAACCTCAAGGATGCTATTGTAACATATGTCAGCTGATGTCTTACGTGCTCGAAGGTCAATGCTGAATACCAAAAGTCATCTGGTATGCTACAACAGACCAAGATTCCCGTCTGGAAGTGGGAACAAATCTCCATGGATTTCATCACGAAGCTGCCCAAGGCGTCCAATGGTAATGATACGATTTGGGTCATCGTTGATCGACTGACTAAGTCTGCACACTTTTTGCCAATCAAGGAAACCGACAAAACGGAGAAGTTGGCTAAGTTGTACATCAAGGAGATTGTGACTAGGCATGGGGGTGCCTATCTCAATCATTTCTGACCATGACAGTCGTTTCAGCTCAAGATTTTGTCAATCATTTCAAGAAGCTTTAGGAACGCATTTGGACATGAGTACGGCCTATCACACGCAAACAGACGGCCAAACAAAGCTAACAATTTAAAACTCTTGAAGACATTCTACGAGCTTGCATGATCGATTTTGGTGGAACTTGGGACACACATCTGCTGTTGGTTGAGTTTTCTTACAACAACAACTACCACACTAGTATCAAGGCCGCTCCGTTCGAGGCCTTATACGGACGAAAATGCAGATCTCCATTGTGCTGGGTAGAAGTTGGAGACAAACACTTGAATGGACCTAAGCTAATTCAAGAAATGAACGATAAGATTTTCCAGATCCAAGATCGTTTGAAAGCTGCTCGAGACCGACAGAAGAGCTATGCTGACCGAAGACGCAAACCACTGGAATTTCAAGTTGGCGCCAAAGTGCTCTTGAAAGTCTCACCTTGAAAGGTGTACCCTATTTTGGTAAACGTGGCAAGCTGAACCCGAGATACATAGGCCAATTCGAAATCCTAGCCAGGATTGGTCCAGTGGCCTACAACATAAGTTGCCACAAGAGCTAAGTGGTGTTCATGACACTTTTCACGTGTCAAATCTCAGAAGTGTTTACCTGACGAGTCACAGATCATCCCTCCCGAAGAAATTCACATCGATGATCAACTTCACTTTATAGCCAATCGAAGTGACGGACTGGAAAGTCCAAAAGTTGAGACGGAGTCGAATCAAGCTTGTTAAAGTCAGTTGGAATTCCAAGTGTGGAGCCGAATTCACACGGGAACGCGAGGACCAGATGAAACGCAAGTATCCCGCTCTTTTCCAGGATGCTTCTAAATCCAATGACTCAACTCAATTTCGTGGACAAAATTCCAAAAACAAGGGAGAATGTGACACTCGTTGATTTCCCAGGTCATCATCCGTACACACCCTTAAAACTATGTCATTTTTATTCGTACATTATACATTAATACATTAACTATGTCATCCCGAGTCTAGCATAGCCCAAACAATTTTAGGATTACTTACAGTTTCCAACAATGTTCATCTACGTATGCAACACCCGATTATCCGAGACAATTGGCAATGAATAATCAAGCCAATGACATGTTCAACAGAGAGCAACAAAATGTCCTATTATTACGTACTATCAAAACAAGACTACACGTGACAATATCCAATTTGGACACTATACAATTCCACACGATACACGAACAATTATAACATCATTTCTATGAACATCCGACGTATTAATTCATAGAGTATCCAACTCTTTCTAAAAATACATATGTAAACATGAGTTTTGTATAAAACTTATATAAATGTTATACATACGTACGTGTAAATAAGTAGGTATGGATTAATTTATTTCAAGATTAAAACATATGTAAAAACATGGATTTTTACATACAATCTTATAGATCCAAACAACATTTTAGTATACAAGAATATACATATATGTTATCTAAAACAAGAATAGAACTCCACACACACACACACACATATTTGTATATATTCGAATTACACCCACATACATATACATCTACAGGGTTAAGATAAAATGGATACCCTTTTTTTTGGAAAACTTGAAAACCCAATGTGAGCCATTGATCTATGTTAATTAATGGTTAAGATTTAAAGTGGTTACTTTTTAATTAAAATAATAGTTATTAATGACTAAAAGGACAAAAAGGGCAATAAGGTCAATTATTAAATTTGAAAAAGTATATTAAAAAAATCTAATTTGACACTTGTCAAGTCATCTCTCTCTTACTTTATTGCACTCTTTCCCACAAAAAATTAACTGGTGTTAGTATCATGATACAAAACCTGACCTTGTATAAGGCATCACTAACATGTAATAAAAGGCATATACTATAAAAACAAAAAAAAAGGACACAAAAAATGTATATTTATTTAAGAAATGATAATACGATCATTACAATCAACAATAACGTATCAAGATACAAACATCAATATTTGAGAATGATAAAAAACTATCAAAACAAAATAAAAAGATCTAGCTATGCTTCATTCTTGACACGTATCTTCATATTTAACACAAATAACTCTTAACCTACAAAAAAGATAACACATGTTAGTTGGGCTCTTCAAACACATAATGGGACATCGCTAACATGTGTTAGCATATACTAACATATGTTTTTCTAAAATAAACGTGTGTCATATGAACCCTAACACATGTTAGTTGAGCTCTTAAAACACATAATGAGACATTACTAACATGTTTTACAGGCATATACTAACATATGTTTTTATGAAATAACGTACGTCATATAAACTCTAACACATGTTAGTTGGTCTCTTTCAAACACACAATGAGACAACAATAAGCACCAATACAAAAAATCAACCCTTCACATAAAGAATAACATATATATATATACAAGAAATAAAGGTTAAATATTATTATAGAAAAATTAAAAGATATACTAAGAAATAAAAAACATCTAGTGAAGTTAGTTGGGCTCTTCAAACACATAATGAGACCTCACTAACATGTATTAAAGGCATACACTAACATATGTTTTCCGAAATAGCGTATGTCATATGAAACCTAACACATATTAGTTGGTCTCTTTCAAACACATAACAAGACATCACTAAGCATCAATAAGAAAAACACTAATTAACCGCCTACAACATCTAACCAACCCAAAAAACGCCATTTAACGCCTACAACATCAAACCGACTACAAAACGACTACAACATCTAACCAACAAAAAAATCTCCAATTGACCGCCTACAACATCTAACCAACCAAAAAAAACGCCAATTAACTACCTACACATTTAACCGACCAAAAGAAATGAGTTTTCTTGTACGACTTATAAAACTTAATTAGTTGGCTTATAAGCTAACTAAATCAATATAAGCTTATCAAATTTACGTATGTTTGTGAAATATATAATCAAAATAATAGAAAAAATGAAAAATAAATACATGACAAAAGAGAGAAAGAAGACAAAACATAAATTGCATACTAGTTTTTAATTAGTTGGTGGAGTTATAGGTTAAACCAATTTCTTTTTTACCACCATTCACATGTTTCTACCTTTTACCCATTATATCCCTGCAACGATAGTGACAACCCATGAAAATCCAGATTTTGGCTCTATACACCTTCATTATAATCACAAATAATAAAACAAATCAAAACAAGATGATAAAATAAATTGATTACCTTATACAAAACAACAGGATAATTGATTTTCACCGATCTGAACAAAACAACAGCAATAATGCGGATCTGAACAACATTCGCCGAAGAATATGTCTTCAACCTTCTGCATATCAACTATCCGTGTTCAGACCGTCGGTTTTGTAGCATTAAAAAGACATAGAGTAGAGGGGACCGACATTGGTGACAGGATGGATGGTAGTTGTGATGAAAGTGGTGTCGGTGGTGATGGCCGGGGGTGGTGGCCGGTTATGATGGCAGATGGTGGTGGTATATATTCTGGTAGATAAAGTGAGAGAGAATGAGAGAGAGTGATAAATATTGTTTGTTTATATAGGGGGTGGGAATGATTCAAAATTGGAAAAGGGGGGAAATGTGAACTGACAATTGCACCCGGTATAATTAAAAAATTAGTGGGTGAGGTGGATTAATGTGGAATGTTCAATAGAAAACTCATAATTAGGGAGAGAACTCTAAGTCAAAAAATAAAAAGCTGGTTCGGAGCTTCTCTTTCCCACGTGTAGGCGCATATTTCATATATGTGTCTGTTGCATTCATATTGGCGAAGATTAAAGTCGAAGTTTTGAAGATTTTCTAGATTCTGTTTTCGGTTTGGGTAATCGTGAGGGCGAATCAATTTATAGAGGGTCGAGCCAATTTATTTTATGTCTAATATTTTGGTTCGTGACAACGCAGGGTCGAACCAACTGGTTTGAACCCACGTATGGTCGAACAGGTTGTCTATATATAGTTTGAAGTCTGTTTTGATTGTAACAGTTGGTCATTTCAAGTTGGTTGATAGTGTGTGTGTTCTGTAGGTGATCTGAAACTGTGTGTTTTCATTGATTAGAGTCTGTAAATGTTATATCATCATTAATCTTAATGAAAACATGTTGAAAATGGAATTTATCGTGTATTGATTATGGTTTCATCATTTTGCATGATATTAGGGTTTTCGCACCTATTTCATCAGTACTCGTGTTGATCATGTGTTGATTTGGTAAATCCGATCCTACACCATGTCATCCCCGTTCAGAAAAAAATAAAGAAATAAAAAATATGTGAATTCTAATGCGCATGTGTAGTAAATGTCCGGTTAGCTTTAGGGTTTAGTTTAGCTCTTAGGGTTAGTTTTTTTATGTTTTGCTTGTAAGTTTAGGTTTTGGGGTTGGGGTGCGGGTAGGTAGGGTGGGTTTAGGTTTTTGGGTGGGTGGGTTAGGTTTTTGGTTGTGGTGAATGGGGCTTAGGTTTTTTGGTAGGCGGTGGGTGGGGTGGGTTTTGGTTTTTGGGTGGGGGTGAATGGGCAAGGATCAATAGAAAACCTCAAAAATATGAGGAAACTCTAGAAAACCCCTAAAAAACCTACTTCCGTGTTTTTTTTGTTTGAAAATTTTAGGGCATGTAATATACATGTTTTTTTGAGTTTTGAACAAAAAAATTCAAAAAAGCTCCGATCGTTTTTTTTTTAAATAAATAAGCTATGCATCATAACATATGTTAACAGTGCAATCATATGCTAACAAATGTTATGATGCACAACTTATTTATTTTACAAAAAAAAAAACGATTGGTGCTGTTTTGATTTTTTCGGCTCAAAACTCTTAAAAACATGTATATTACATGGCCAAATTTTTCAATAAAAAAAGCTCGGGAGGTAGGGTTTTCTAGGGGTTAACTAAAAAAACTGGGTTTTCTAATGATACTTAGCCTATATATATGTATACACGACACACATATGCAAATACATAAGGAATGGTGAAAAAAAACAAAACCTATATACATGCATACATATATGCG
>JAUTDX010004513.1:0-25246 GCA_030844895.1 Ambrosia x helenae
ATGTATTTTGTATTTTGGGTCACCTATATTTTATAATGAGTTTTGGTTTTGAATGACATTTTAACGTTTCTTTCTGCCGGTTCAAAGAATTGAAAGCGACAACACAACACAATCCAAATCATACTACAATAGTCCTAGACCTGTAAAATTTGTCCTGCTCTAGTTTGGTTGGTTTGAAACATAGCTTTTGATTCAGTTTAGTTTTGGTTTTGGTTTAGGTTTAGGTTTGTAAACCACTTCTTGGCACACTATTTTTTCCATTTTACGGCAAAAAGTTAAAAAAAAACATAAAATACGAATTTTATTATTTTTATAGTTAGTGAGTTATTTTAGTACAAAACTACTTGTTTTTTTTAATCAATAAAAAAAGTTTATTAAATAATTGGATCGGTTTTTTTACCAGTTTGAAGCCGTCCTTTTGTTCTTCAAACCGCTTTGGGTAAAAATCGGTTTGGTTCGCTTTTTGGCTTGGAGGATGGGAACTCGTCTGAAAGCTACAGTTTATATACCAAACCGAACCATTTGAATTTTACATTCTAAACTCTATTTTCTGAGGTTAACTTTATTTTTTAATTTGATTTATTAGTTGCTTTTTTGAATGTTAGTTTAAAACCTGTTGATTAAATATATTTAATATTTTGGTTTGTATATTGTAATTTTAGGGAATATAATGGAATGATTTTTCAAAAGAAATAGGGCATTGATTTGGATATCGATTTAGCGCATAGTAACTAAATTATAATGTCAAACAAGAAGTCATAACTATTAGACCACTCTCATTGGCAACCAAAGTTTGGTTGTGGCACTATTAAGGAATAAAAAAAAGAAAAAATGTCTAAAAACCCACGAACAGATTGGTGGAACAAATAAAGTTGCAAACTTGGTTGGGGGGACAAGTGTCAAGATATTATTGGAGATAATATTATTATTGTTTTTCTTTTTTACTTCAACTTAAATAGTTATAAATAAAAGTTGTTTTTATTATAATAACTTCTACTAATTAATAATTATAAAAAATATAAAAATACAGTCTTGATCAGTTTTTTTTATGAACATGCCGGTATAAATTTTACTAAAAACAGAGTTCGTTTTAAAAAATGTATTTTTTAATATACAATAACATTAACAATAATTCATATTTTTCTCATTATCTAAAAAATCTAACATTATCTAAAGAGTCGAACACTTGGCGGTTTTTTATTGGTTCGAAAGATTTTCTGAACCAAGTTTATTATCTAAAAAATCTAACATTATCTGTTTAATATATATATATATATATTTAAAAAATTCATTATTTTTCCTATAAATGTAATATCATATTATCATAGTTTTACCATGCAATTACATTATCTCTTTTTTTTTTTCTTTCATAATTTCTACCATGGATCCTTCGTATCCAAATCTTTGTATGAACCTTGGAGATTCTGAAGATTATCCCAATACTCAATACTATCAAAACTCTCATTTTTTTTCCAAAACTCTCATTAGTGTGTGTTTTATAATTAGTTGGTTTAGTCAAGTTAAGTGTGTGTTTGATTTTTAATGCATATATCCTCCATGGGCTGCCTTTGTCAAGTCAATAACTTCTCCACAACTGCGAAAACATAAGTTGTTCGCTCACATCAAGAGTCCGCTAGAAAAGATGTCGAACGAGCATTTGGAGTTCTACAAGCTCGTTTTGCATTTCTACGACACCCATGTCATGTGTGGGATAGAGATATATGGGGAAAATTATGATTGCATGTATTATCATGCATAATATGATCGTTGAGGATGAACGAGACACCATATCTTAACTATTATGATCCATCCGAATTTCTAAATGACAGCCTGAAAATCGGCAACGAAGAAGCTCTAGTCAGGATGATGAACACCTTTTCAATACTCTACTCAACGAATTGGAAGCTTATCTAGTTATATGACCAATAGGGAACAACTTCGCAATAGAGAAGCTCATATCGCATTAAAAAACGATTTGATTGATCACTAATGGCAAAAGTTTGGTGATGATGAATAATTATGTAGTTTGTATTATTTTTAAGCGTAATGTTATATTTCATGCTATGAGTGTAATTTGTTTATCTATTTAATTAAGTATGTTTGATGAATATAAATATATTTTTTTCTTCTTTTCTTTTTTAATATTTTTAAATTAAATAACTTATTTTTTTAAACATAAACTAACTATTTTTTATATTTATAATATGTATTAATAAATAACCAAAAATATAAATCATATTTATTTATTTTATAAAATATTGTGAAGGTTGGGTTGTTAATGAGAGTGAAAAATTGGGTTTGGTTGGGTTGTATAGGTGGAAGAAGAGAGAAATTAGTTTTTTATTAAAAGGTTGGATTGGGTTGGTTGTGAATGGGGATGGTCTAAAGAAAAGGAAGTGAAAATACAAAATACTTGAGGATATCAAAGCAATCTCATTCTTATAGGGTGAAAAAATAGTTCAAGCTTGACTTGGGAACTATAGTATTCTTTTTGTTTTAAACGTTTTTAAATCCATAATGAGTGTAATATGTGAAATCTTTTCACATAAATTATACATATTTTTTTTATCGTTTTTATCCCACTTTTTAGTGATATTTATTGAAAACATAAATGAAATAGGCTTAATATAGTTGTTTTATGTGTTGGATACCCTTTAGAATTTTAGATTAAAAATTATAACTTTATGCAAGATTGTAAGGTGCTCTTTTTCGCCTTCCCTTCCCCCCCCCCCCCCCCCAAGTGAGAATGCTTTGTTGTTTTGTTGATTGCTCTTTCCTTGAATAACTGGACTTAATGGTTGGATTTGGATAAGTAGAATCGGGTCCACATTGTGTATTGACCCGCATTTTTTCCCTGAATAGTGAATACACATCTCGTACCAAATTGGGTATTCGGTATAGGTATCGATACCCAGGTTTATTGATTTCGGTATTTGATACTTTCGATATCGGTACGAGTAAAAGTGGTAAAGGTACCGAATTTTTTATACTAAGAATTTGGTGTTATGTTTTACTTTGTATTATAGTATTTATGGTACTTGTATCGATTTTACCTATTTGGTACCCATATCGTATTGTCACTTGTACTACTTTTACCAATGTATAGTATTGATACTCATAATGATTTACCTACTTGGAACCCGTACAAATGCTTAAAAAATAAAAATAAAAAAATGGTATCAAAAAGGGTACCAATACCCGTATCGTACCAATATATTCGGTACTGATACTTTCGGTAACAGTACAGGTACATGTATGGTACCGATCCCATGGAAGTGGTGAACATTTTTTACCCGCCTTCTAGCTTTCTAGCCAATCCAAGGCTATATTTCAGGTCATTGTCCAGCCAATATAAACATCCGATCATTAGTTTGATATAAGTTTTTTATTTTGTCTTTTTAGCTTGATCTTAAGCTTCTACTTTAGCTACAGAAGAAACTTGTTTGAGGAAGCCTTTTCATCATAAATGGTTCTAATTTCGTTTAACTGTTTACATGCTATGAAACATTTTCCTATCATGTATAAACCCACTTATTCAACTCTATTAATATTCTGCTTTCTAAAAATGGTTATTATGCATGTGAATATGCGTTTATTATTTACAATTGATTTTAAATACATTTTACATGTGAATATCTTGTCATTTAAAACCCCGTTCATTCAACTCTATTGATTTCCTTCTTTCTAAACTGGTAATAATGCCTTCGGATGTCTAATTTGGTCACGCGATGATTGTATAACGTATTAACCAACCTACGAGTTTGTTTTCGTTGTGATTGACGATTTGCTTGAGCACTTTACAATTTTTTTTAATATCATGATTCTTTTTGCTAAGTTTGAATCCCCACAAGATAGCACAACAGAGACCGAAAGCTTGAAAGAAAATTAAAGAAATAAGGATTAATGAAAACAAACACTGGTTTGTGTGATCTCAAAAAGACAGCCGTGTGAACCCTTTAAGACACCCCAAAAACAAGCATTACAAATGCGTGTGAAGCAGCTAGAACGAACGACTATGTAATCTCACATTTACCTAGTCGTGTAGCTTTATGTCATTGTTTTAAAAGTTTACACCAGAACACACTTACACACGACTATATATTGTCACACTTGCCAAACCATGTAAATCATGACGAGACACGACTGTGTAATCTCATATTTACATTGACATGTGCGTTGTAGGTTGTTCGCAATCGATGAATTTACTTTAAAGCACGTAATCGCCACATAAATACAACTAAATAGGCGTAGCAACAATCAATCCCATATACATTTACCTAGTCGTGTAGCTTTATGTCATTGTTTTTAAAAGTTTACACCAGAACACACTTACGCACGACTATATATTGTCACACTTGCAAAACCATGTAAATCATGACGAGACACGACTGTGTAATCTCATATTTACATTGACATGTGCGTTGTAGGTTGTTCGCAATCGATGAATTTACTTTTAAAGCACGTAATCACCACATATATACAACTAAATAGGCGTAGCAACAATCAATCCCATATACATTTTGTAACACATCTATATGATTCTGGTTTACATAGTCGTGTAATCTATATAATGGGCGATTATAGAAGCTCAACTAAGTCACAACATAAGCGGTTCCCTAATTTAGTTCATGCTAGCTAAGAGACCAAGAAAAGTAGCTTATATTTATATTTCCTGTTTCAACTAGCATGCCGTGGTTAGTAAACCCAAATCTTTTGAATTCGCTTTCCAATAGCTAGGGGTATCCTGTGTAATTCTTGCATTCTAAGCTTGATAAGCAAGTTTAAACTTCGACTTGCCAAGTAAGTTGTAACCCAGTAAATGTGTTTGGTCTTAAAAATCATGAACATGTAGAAGACACATGCGCATGGTAAATGAAGTCAAAAAATGTGCTATTTATTCGACTCAAAACAAATGACATGATTTTATATTCCTTCAATAAAAATATGTATGCTAATGGGAATGGAATTGGAGTACCTTGCTTCTTGTTAACAATAGCCATTGCCAAATACCGACTACCCATCCCAATGGGCGTCTGCTCATCTGGACCTTCCCAAAACGGGGCTTCACCATCCCCCCACCAACCGCCAGTACCCCCGTTCTTAGGGCAGATGTGGTATGTTTTTTGCTCTTTATTAAAGAAATTATTCTGTTTAATTTGTTTGGTGAACTGTGAAAAGATCATTAAAACATAGTTTACGTTTGTTAACGGTTTTTTAACTGCGTTTTAGAAGCATACAATCCTTTAGTTTTTTGTTTATTGGTTT
The DNA here is from genome assembly GCA_030844895.1 of Ambrosia x helenae. Taxonomy (NCBI): domain Eukaryota; kingdom Viridiplantae; phylum Streptophyta; class Magnoliopsida; order Asterales; family Asteraceae; genus Ambrosia; species Ambrosia x helenae. The sequence continues at coordinate 5,266 of JAUTDX010004513.1, forward strand.
TCTACCCGGTGTGTTTAAGATGGGAGTTTTAACTGTTTTTGGTGTTCTTTTTTACATACTAGACTGATAAATACCTGGTGTGTTTTTATTATGTCATAATTTTTTAATCTCAACTGGCGCGCGGCTAGGCATCGAATTCTTGCTGGAAAAGGGTTGCCGCCTATTTTATTCAAAACCTCCGTGATTGGTTTGAGAATGGTGAACAATGTTCTTGGAGGGATGTCGTTTGTGATGTTGGGAAGGATAACAGGATCACAGAGCTCCGGTGCAGAAAAGAAGACCGAAAAGGTAGATAGCCCATCTTGATTAAGATCAGGATCGACTTAAGTGAAGCTCATTCAAGTGGTATGCAATAGTTTTTTTTCATATCTTATCTATAAAATAAAATAAATTTAGGTTCATGAAGCTGAATGATTTTTGACATCTTTGAGTTTGGATATCAATCAGATTACTTTTTGGTGGTTTTAAATGATAAAAGACTGTTTGCATAGGCATTCCAGTAGCAACTAGAGACCCAGTCTAGAGTTTACCAATATGAATGCATGCTGCTGGGCTTGCATTATGATATTTTCAACAAAAATGGTTGTTGTGTGTTGTTTAGACTTTTCACTATGTGTTATTTGCAGTAGGTGTTTGGAGTTTAAAAATTTTTATTTTTTGTTTGTACTTATAAAAGCTATTTTTTTGTTGGTTTTCTTAGTCTGTAATCCTAGATACTATTTGCAACATACTTTATTTGTTGTGTTTTTTACAATGTTTTAGAATATTATTATTTTTCAGTTGTACTTATAAAAACTCTTTTTTTTTGTAACTTGCAGCCATCACTGCTTGCCTTTGGTTAATAGATGCAGGTTAGTTCGTTCTTGCTTGCATAGTTGTCTCTTATTTTTTATTAATTGTTCGTTAGAAATTAAGTAGTGATATGCTTACAAAGCATGCCTTTTGAGGAATTCATATATGCTTTCAAAGCTAAAATAATTCATATAGAACATAATCATGTGTCAGGTGATTAATCGAAAGATTATTAAGACCTCAATTGTTTGTGTTTGTGATTCGAAGTTCCGTCCAAACGGTAAGTAAAAGTAGCTGAAATGCTCATAAGCCATGTTATAGTGTATAGTTTTGCTCATTTAAGAGGTTATTATTATTTTTTTTTGTGTATTTGGGTTTGGGTTAAAGCAAAAAAACAGATGAGAAATATATATATGAAGGAGATGTATGTATGTATGTATGTATGTATGTATGTATGTATGTATGTATGTATGTATGTATGTATGTATGTATGTATGTATGTATGTATGTATGTATGTATGTATGTATGTATGTAATAAGAGATAGAGAGAGAGAGAAAGAGAAAGAGAGAGAGGGGTTCCATATACATATTACTGTATGTGACATATGTTGAATGTAATGCACCCTATGATGTGAGCATTTGGCTCTTAAGTAAATATACTGAGGCAAAGGTACAGCTTGGTATCTTGGGTACAACAAACCATAGTCACCATAAGGATATCATGGGTCCCCATTTAAGATCACTATTAAATGGATGACATGAATGACAAAAAAACACAAAACGAGAAACATCCCTCAAAGGAATTCATGTAATAAATATGAGAATTAAATAAGCATTTAACTTGAAAACATGCCATGAAGTTCAAGCATTGTTGCAGCCTGCAAGATAACAATTGCCTTGCATTTATAAACGGTGGAGATATGAATAATATGATGGACTATAAAGGGTGTTTTGGTCATTATATATAGTATTAATTTAGAAATGGTTTGTGCATTGGAGTGTTGTACGTCGTGCTTTATAGATTTTTTGTGCATTGTGGAGTTGTTCATTTTGTTTTGTTGGGTTGTACATTCTTGGTATTTGTTTCCTTTTGACGTGTGTTGTATACATTGTTCTTACACCTGTTTTCTCCCTCTCTGTATATTTTCTTTTGATTGTGCTTTTGTGGAGTTGAAAGAGAGAGCGAGACACAATGACTTCAACTTCTTTCTCCGCTCGCCTTCTCCGGATTTAACATCTGTTTGTGCTGGGTTTTTTTCTTGTCGTATCGCTTATGTTATTATGGTATAGAGAGAAACTTGGAGGAAGTGAGCCAATCAACAATCTTTCGTCTAGAGTCATCTTCTCTAGCTGCAATCCTAGATTTGCCTCTAGCCTGCTTCTCTGTCTTTTATTAGTCTTTTGGTTTTACTATTTTGTTGCTTTTGTGTCTATAAATAAAGGTCGTGACCCAGTGACGGGAAGTTAGAAATCTTGATCCATGTCTTTATCCCTACTTAACCGAATCCAGTAGATGGTTCTTTGGATTCGTAATCGGTGATTGCAAGATTTTACAAAATTGATTCAACGGTGGAATTTTGGTGATACCTTTATTTACAAACTTCTGTTACAGTATTGATTTTGTAAGTGATTTCTGTATAGGGGTGTTGTGCACTGTGTTTTGTGGTTTTTGTGCATAGCCATGTTGTTTGTTTTGTTTACTTGGTTGTACGTAATGTTGGTGGTTTGTTTCTTTTGGCGCATGTTGTACACTTGCATCTTGCCACTTTGCTACTTTCATCTTGCCACTTTGCTACTTGCATCAGATGTTATTACATAATGTTATGTTATTTTGTTAAATGTTGTAGTAGATTGTAAATTTCGTTTGAATCTATTACACAACCGATCGAATATTTAATAACTTTTAAATATTTATAATTACAATGTTATGCATAACTATTTGTCGTGCCGCCTGCAGTGAAGCACATAGACAATTACCACAACGCCTGCAGTGAAGCACATAGACAATTACCACAACACCGCTGTAACAGCAACCGCCGCAGCAACGCGCGGGTCTCATTTCTAGTTTTATAAATAAGGGATAAGTTTACAAAAGAGCTTTAGAACTTGAAGTTTCCATACATTAATGTTAACCATTCATCTTCACTGCTAAGCTTCATTATCAACATTTTTTTTGTATAGTGTTGGTTTCTCTTTTTAGTAGTGTTTTATAAAGATATCTTTTGTTGTGCTGAGATTCATAGTGTACTTTTTGTGGCAATTGAATTAGCATCATTAGAGGAAAATTAGTTTTTGCCTTAGAACCATGAAACTCACGCGCCATCGGGTCGTAAGCTCTATCCGCCTCCTCAGCCGTAACTTTATTTGTTGTGTTTGTTTTTACAATGTTTAGAATATTTTTTTTCAGTTGTACTTATAAAAACTCTTTTTTGTAACTTGCAGCCATCACTGCTTGCCTTTGGTTATTAGATGCAGGTTAGTTCGTTCTTGCTTGCATAGTTGTCTCTTATTTGTTATTAATTGTTCGTTAGAAATTTAGTAGTGATATGCTTACAAAGCATGCCTTTTGAGGAATTCATATATGCTTTCAAAGCTAAAATAATTCATATAGGAACATAATCATGTGTCAGGTGATTAATCGAAAGATTATTAAAGTCAATTTTCTGCTTCAGGATAGACTTCCTACGGCGATTGCGCTGGCTCACAGAAACGTTCATGTTCCAGATCCGATATGCAGGTTTTGAAACGAAGAGCTGGAATCGGCGATGCACCTTTTTTTCTCCTGCAGCTTTGTGTCACAGGTCTGGGAGTTTGTTTCAGATTTGTGCAGGTGGCGGCCATTATTCGTTTTCGAGTTGAAGAACTTTGCGGTGTCACATAAGCGCTTTAGAGGTTCAAAGAAGTGGAAGAAAGCTATGTTTATGATTATTCAAGACTCCCTATGGCTGATTTGGAAATGGCGAAACGAGATAATTTTCAATGGCAAACGGGTCAACGAGTCATAAAAAATACAGATCCAAAGTATTACTATGTCTTGCATCTTATTTTTTAAATGCATAGGTGTTCTTTCTACTATGTGTTTAGGCGTGTTTTGAAGTGAGTCATGTATACTGAACGGTATATATATACCGTTTTATACATTTTCTATTTAATTATTGTTTGGATTTGTTCACATTTCGCTTGGACTTTTTTTTTTACGTAGGCACATTTTGTGAACTAAATGATAAACTTAAACTGTTGTACTTGTGTAGATGCTGATGTAGCCCATAATAGACACATTTTGGTAAAGCAATGTATTATCGATAATTTTTTCCGTAATTCACGGTACTTCGAATAAATAATACTTTTATACTACAATCTTATAGAATTTTGTTATTTGACTTGAGGATGTACCGTGTGTACACACGGGACTCTAACGACACGAGATTACCAATCGCCAAACTTGCAAATGGTGTTATTGAAGCCGAAATCATATCAGGTGGAAACATTGGTACCAAAACTCTTATTCCTAGAATATATATGATAGCATCTGATAACAAGATTCCAGTGAAGTTTCAAAGGCCTCAATTCCCAATAAGCGTATGTTTCGCAATGACCATCAATAAAAGCCAATGACAGTCTCTATCGAAGGTTGGATTGTATTTAAGAGACCCTGTATTCTCACATGGCCAGCTTTATGTCGCATTGTCAAGAGTTAAAAGCAGGGCAGGCGTGAAGTTACTTATACTTGATGCTGATGGGAAGGTCAAGACTAAAAAACAAATGTGGTGTATAAAGAAATATTTAGTGATATTTGAATAAAATGTGTATTGGTTTTCTTTTAAATTTTAATAAAATATTTCTACTATATTTTTTATACGTTTTACCGCTCAAAATAATTGTACGTTGGTGAACCGCGTGTTAACGGCGGCAAAGATCTAGTTGTTGAATAATGTGAATAAAGAGAGCCCATGAAGCTAAAAGTTACTTAATTTGTTCAAGAAACATACTTTATTAATAAAGATTCAATAATAAAAGAGAGGTGAAATTGATATGTAAAAGGGTAGACCTTGGAACCTTGTCGACGAGATAAGCCTTGTTTCCGTGACTGGAGTTAACCAATGACGTTGGAAGCTGCCGGAAAGATGGAACAACTGACAATAGTCCCAATCAGGGAAAAAATAGACCGATTTAAGGAGAAATGGACATGAAGGTGAAGGTGGACTTACCAGATATACCGGAGGTTGACCGGAAACTCGCAGTCGGAGTAGGTCGGCCGCCCGGACAATCAAATTGTCGTGGTTCCATGCTCATAAGACGAACTCGTCACCGTAGTGCTAGGTTATGGCAGTGTGTTGACCAAAGACCGGGTGGATGCGGAAGCCATGGTTGGTGGTAACAATTGGTTTTTTATGTGGTGTGTTGACCGAAGATGGGGATGGGGTGCAAGCGGTGGTTGTTGAAAGGGTTTTGTGTGGTGCGGTGCTGGTGGCGGTGATGGGGATGACAAATTTGTGGTAGTGGTGTTGGGTTGGTGGTTTTGGGGAGAGAGTTAGATGTACAGATGAAAACCATCTTTAACCCATAGAAAAATGGAGAGGAAATAAATAGGTGGTGGGTGGAGAATAAACTCTACAGAAAAGAGAGTTGTGAGACAGATGAAGATGAGGCTGGTGTTATCAAACTACAACGCGAACAAAAAATTTGGTTTGGAACAAATTGACCAGAAGATTCGAACATGGGTAAACAGGGAAGCAGAACAACAAGTCAACCACCAGGTCACTCACAACCAACTGAAATTTATTTATCTAACATAATATGTATTTAAGATAACAAAAATAATATAATTACTGTTCAAATGGGTTGTATCTATATATATATCGCAAAGGGATTAATCCTACATGTCATAATCTTATGCAATCTCTCATTTGAGAGATGCCACATAGGATGTGATGTGGCAAGTGCAAACCAATTTTAAAAAAAGGAATAAATATGATTTAACCTAATCTATTAAATACCTAATCTACTAAATCTAAATATTAAACCTTTATTATGTTCTCTCTCATGTTTCCTCCCATAACTTTTAAACGTTAATATCTTTTATATACGAGATTTTTTTTAAAAAAAATTACACCAAACTAACGAGCGTTTTATTATCTTTCCAACGAGTACCATAGTACTATATAAAAAAACGAAGAAAAAAAACGACTATTTTTTGTAACCCGATAGGTATTGTGTCAGGTTTGGGATTAGTTTAAAAAAAATTGTGGGTTTGGGTCGGGCCTGGGATTAGGTGATACCCGACCCAATTACCCGAAACTACATACCCAAATACCCGAACTATATACCCGATCATATACCCATGAATTTTTTAACGCATCACATAACCCTTAGACTAATGCGTTCGCTATTTCAATAAATAATTTTTTTTCTTTATTTCAAGTTAGTTCTTTTTAGAATGATCGATTACAAACTTCCAAATTCATTTGACATTATATAATATTTTGTAATGGCATTAGATTTATAACCCGACGCAGAGATTCGTTTTTTTATATTAGAATATGATAACTTATGACATGGATTTGTTTAAAATAAATAATAATCATTAATCATATATTGACAAGTTATTAATTATGTTTTCATATTAGATATTTTATTATGTTATATTAGATATTTTAACCCGGGACGTTCCCGAAATAAAAACTAGTTATTAATATAGTATAATGATGATATCAAAGTAGCAAGTGTTTTATGCCCTTTCTTAAAGTTATTTTGTTTAGTCCTTAAAAGGTTGTTTGGGTAAATTTTTGGAGAGCTCCTTATGATTTTTAATATCATCATCATCATACTCACTTTATCTCACCTATAGCAAAGCTAAGGTAGGGTCTGAGGAGGGTAAGATGTAGACAGCCTTACTTCTATCCTTAAGAATAGAGAGGCTGCTTTCAGTAAGACCCCTGGCTCGATGTGGTTTGGTATCAAAACATGCCCTAGTTAAAGCTAAAAGTTAATTTCCCAAATACTCCATTTAAGGTGAGGTGAGAATAAGGAGAGCATGCCCTAGTTATCAATCGTCACGGCCACTCACCGAGTCAGCGTCGACTATAACAACGATGATGTTTCCAGTTTCCACCCGTTCGTTCTCCACCAATTCACATCGATCTTTTCCGTAATGATAATAATAAAAATATTACTGTAATTTCATTCTATTCATGTCCGTCTACATGTTTATATAGTTATTATATTGCATTTGGGGAGATAGATTGTAGCTACAGACAATGTCGATCAGACATCGTAATAAATAGGGTAATAAATATTTGAACATCTTTATTAATTTCCAGTCCTACCTCTGGTTCGCATCAATCCGACCCTAACCTGGACCCGGTCCGCCTCCGTTCCAGGTTTCAAAACATATATTGGTCTCGAGTTTTGACTTGTCAACATGTAATTATCTAATTTGTGTTGTGTGGTATGAAGATTTTACTTGTTTATTTACGTATATATATATTTTTTAATTTGTTTGTTGCAGATCATCATCTATTTTGGGGACAAGAGGTGAAATGTTAGTTTGTTTTTTTAGTAATTTTTTTAAATAATAAATTAATAAGTTGGTAGTGTTGTTGATTTATGCTGCCGGCCAGTTTATGATCTACACTAATTAATTTTGTAAGTGTTTAAAGCCTTCTAACATTCTGAAGCATATCTCCGTGATGTTTTATTCAATCCAGAAGGCCTGGCCTTGCCTTGCATCATCTTTGAAGTTATAGTTGTTATGCGTGCATAACTTCAGCTCGAATCATAAGTAACTTTACGACCCATATATGAGTGAGCGTTAATTCATAATTTGTATAATCTCCTCGCAATCCTAGTAGGTAGAGGCATAGATAAGAATGATTTTGAGTATATATCCACTCATGTGGTGTTTAAGTTGCCATATCACAGCTATGGTCTGACCTTCGTAATCTAATACAAGGTCATCGGTAGGGTAGAGTAGAGTGTGTTTCGGATAATTAGAAACAACATATATCGTTTAAAAGTGTAGTCCATGGACCACTAAATCACTAATAACTTTCGTCGTAATAATATCACTACTTACATCAGCTACTACGTGTCTACATGGTATGACTATTTAATCAATCACATTATAATATAGAAATTTATTTTACTTGCATGTAATTTTCGTACGCTTTGTTTCGGTTTTCCTTCCAAAAGTGGCTCATTGTCAGTTAAGTAAAAAGGACATAAAGTAATTTTCAAAGATGGAGGGAACATGGAATCTTAAAGTTGAACTAACATCCGATCTCTGTAGGTACCATCTTTTGTCTTTGGATATGCCACGTCTGGCTGGTGGTTTTCCGAAATGAAATAATTGGTATGAGTTAAGTTTGATGGCCATTCATAGGGGAGGTGTTTGATGATATGACGAAGCCATGGAAAAAGGGAGAAGAAACTGGACAGAAATGGAGCAGAAGCGAGATCAGAAAGGGATGATCGGACAAGCGGAAATGAACAGAGCAAGAAGAGGAAGGGATGGGGAAACTTAACAACCGAGATTTATGGCTGATACCATGAAATAATTGGTATGCCTTGCCTCTATTCAAGTCATGAGAACGTTATATAGGCATACAAATTTACACATAACCACCTAAAGAATAATATAACATACAAACTATACATTAGAAAGTTATTATCTAACACAAAAACATCTATATGAATATGCCATGTCTGGTTGGTGGCTTCTAGTTTGAGGAATCTTTTTTTTTAGACTTAACTTAAGTTCTCTTGATAGCCGAAACCCATTTATTTCATTTCTCAGGGATGAGATTAGCATGTAAAATTTCTTTGAGTACATTTTTTTTAATTTATTAGGGGTGATCATTTTTTAATGCGTAAATTTCAATGCATGAAATACGACTCATTCATGATGTTTCTGTTTCCTAAAGAGGATTGTTCTGTGCATTCATTTTTATCATCTATCAATCCCTGCTTACTGATGGAGATTTGTTTTTTTTTTCTTATTATTTTCCTATATTCGGTTACTTCATTGATCGGAATTTCAAGTGTCTTGAATCGTATGGGATTCCCATTCCTTGGTATGCACTTGTCAATAGAGAAAAGCCGTATCAAGAGCTGGATTATTTGTTGAAGAAGAAGATTTTGTTGAGGTTCATGGACAGCGATTTTGGAAGCCTTTTGTGGAGAAGCTCATTGATGGTAACCTTTTACAGTAAACCTATCAATTTGCTTTCAGCTTCCACTCTTCTCCTTTCACAATGTACGTATTGAGCTAAAACTTTCAGAATTTTACATTTTTATTTGGGCCAGGTGATGAAGTGAAGTTACTACTAAAATTGTTCTTTTACAGGTGACGACCAGCGCATAATGATCTATTACCCCAGTTCAGCAGGAGGTGGAATGAAAGAACTAGGTCAGCTTTCTAAATTTGAAGCTTCAGAAACTGGTGTATACTGTATAGCTTTATTTTTGTTTTCCTTCACATGTATACGAACAACTAAGCCTACCTCTCTCTCTACGTTAGATTGGAAAGAGTAGAATACATCTTGCTTCCATAAAGATGAGATGCCTGGCATATGTCACTCCAAATTAGCTCACTATGGTGTCTTCCTTCTCCCCAGACCTCCCTTTTAGTTACTAACTAGTCAGTGACCCTAGTCACTTACGAGTGGCAGTGATTTCCTACTAAACCATTATGCACAAAGAAACTCCAAAAGAGAAACAAGATTGGTTGCTTGATTGTCTAGGAACATAATAAGTAATTAGATTAATTAATAGCATTTATCTCCTTAATGATACTTAAGCATGATATATGTTTTTATCTTAAATAATGGAATCACACAGCAAGAAGCTCTTTTAAGTTTTTAACAAACTAGTTGGGGTAATCTAAAATCTCGATACAGAGATAGGTGAAACAGTCGAGTCTCAGTTACATGTACATGATCCTACATGCTGTACGGTCTAGATTCAGTTCTTCAGCAAAATCCAAAAAAAAAAACATTGTAGATGAATGCTTAAATTACTTCAGAAGAAGCATATCACAGAAACTAGGCCACAACTGTTCAAGTATTCCAAGTATAGCGCTTTATGGTTATTACGACCAGAATAGTAATTGAGAGCTAAATCTAAGTTAACTCATGGCAGCCGCTTGTCAACGTATTATGGTGTTTTATTTCAGAAATTTCCTTGGGCGCTATCTAATAATATTTTGCATGTAGTCATGTAGATTGTTGTATTGCTGGATTGAAGGGATATTAGATTCTAGCTTTGTATATAAAATTTTGATATCATCAGGAGTTTAAGAACTATGCAATGTTAAAGATAAACGGCTACCTATAATACACTTCTCTAGACAATTCTAATGTAGATCATACATGTTTTGGTTCATTGTCTTTCTCCATTTTGCTTCATTTCCTCAGGCGCCATGAGCTCTTTACTAGCTAAGGATGCACATTTTCTACTAAAGCATCTAGAATTTTTTTGTCTGTATAAACTGATTTTATTTGATGTATTTTGGATACCAGTGCTAAAAAAATAGTCAATAGTTTTACTTTTTACCCAAATGATTCTCTTGACAGTTCAACAAGATGTTGGTCTTTAACCTGCTATACTTGTACCTTTCATATCATATATGGTCTGAATATATGTGGATACTTATCCATGTTTAGTCATATCTAGTATATTAAAATCATAAAAGATCTTATCTTGCAGGTTGGCAATAGATCAAGTGAATTTCATCCAGAAGTTAATTAGAAGAGTGAGATGTGAGAGTTCTTACATATACGAGCTAGGAATCGATGCCAACTGGAGGAACGGATGTAAAAGTTGTTGCGTTTGTTTACTTCATGAGACTTTCAAATACCATGCCCATTTGTTTAAGCTCAAATGTCAAGGTTATTCTCAAGAAGCTTTTGCAGCTCTTCTGATGAGGTGAGGTTGATGTCAATGGTGATGGTGAGGGCCAATGTTGATGCTCTAGCAACAACTATGAACAAAAACATGAAACGCCTATATAACAAAACGGACCCCATTTTGGTGTTGGCTGATAACGAGCTCGATTTTTGCAACGAGCTTGTTAAGAAGCTTGGCTATGGTCAAACATCACTGCCACTACTGTTGGCCCAGAGCCAAAGATAGGAATCGCAAAAGAGAGGCTTCAACAGTTACAAGCTATGAAAATAAAAGTGTATTATAACATTAAACCTCTCAATCCTATCATTCAATCCCCTCAATAGAACCCTGAGCCGGAGGGAAAAGAGAAGGAGTGAGGAGTCGGATGGGAAAGAAAAGGAATTGGATTCGGAGGGTAAGGAGAAGGGGTGGGAGCTGAAGGGACAAGAGAAAGCACCGGATGGGGAGGACAAGAGGCTTGAGCCGACTTGTAGCATCATTGTGTTGTTTGAACCGACTTTTCCCGATGTGAATGGGAAGTGGGATGCACCGAAAACTATCAAGTGAAACTTTTATTTTAAATATATATAATTATTTATAATTACATCACACAATTTAATATTTCTTTTTCTCTATTTTTAGGTTGATTCGGTCTCGTCTAAAGGCCTACTTCACAACGGCTATCACTAAGTTTATAACCGAGGGAGGGGGAGAGGTGCAAATCATCATAAAAGAAACAGGAAAACATAGGGGTTGGAATATCCCTCTAGTTGCTGAGGAAATAGTTGAGTTGATAGAGCTCCCCCAACTCACATTTGTATGGGGTGAGTTCTTCAAAGAAAAAGGAAACAAAAAGAAAAGCAAGGGCAGAAGCAAAGATAAAAAGAAAACCAACAATGATCACAAAAAGTATTGTGTGTGGTGTTTTTTTACAAACCGAAACTACTTGAAAATGACGCTGAAGGTGAAGCAGGATCGGGACAGCAGTGAGGAGTTATGTCAAGAACTCAAGATGGGTTTCATAAAAAGTTTAGTGATTATGCATTATAAAGTTACTGTGTAATGTATGAACTTGCTCCTTTTTTATTTCTTATTAAGGGGCGTCTTAGGATTTAATTATTAGTCTCGGACTTCTACTAAACTAATTGTCTAGTCAAATATTTAAAATTGCATGTTCTTTAGTATGGATAGAGGATCTATTTAAATATTTGATTAGACAATTAGTTTAGTAGAAGTCTGAGACTAATAATTAAGTCCCAAGATGCCCCTTAATAACAAACAAAAAAGGAGCAAGTTCATACATTACACAGTAACTTTATCATGCATAATCACTAAACTTCTTATGAAACCACTCTTGACATAACTCCTCACTGCTGTCCCGATCCTGCTTCACCTTTAGCGTCATCTTCAAGTGGTTTCGTTTGTAGAAAAACCGCCACACACAATACTTTGTGATCATTGTCGGTTTTCTTTTTATCTTTGCTTCTGCCCTTGCTTTTCTTTTTGTTTCCTTTTTCTTTGAAGAACTCACCGCATACAAATGTAAGTTGGGGAGCTATATCAACTCAACTATTTCCTCAGCAACTGGAGAGATTCCAACCCCTATGTTTTCCTATTTCTTTCATGACGATTTGCACCTCTCCCCCTCCATCGAGTATAATAGTGATAGCGTTGTGAAGTAGGCCTTTAGACGAGACCGAATCAACCTGAAAATATAGAAAAAGAAATACTAAATTGTGTGATGTAATTATGGATATTTAAAATAAAAGGTTTTACTTGATAGTCTTCGGTGCATCCCACTTCCCGGTCACATCGGGAAAGCCGGTTCAAACAACACAATGATGCTAAAAAGTCGGCTCAAGCCTCTTGTCCTCCCTATCCGGTGCCTTCTCTTGTCTCTTCGGCTCCCGCCCCTTCTCCTTACCCTCTGAATCCAATTCCTTTTCTTTCCCCTCCGACTCCAAACCCTTCTCTTTTCCCTCCTACTCCAAACCCTTCTCTTTTCCCTTCGAATCCAATTCCTTTTCTTTCCCCTCCAACTCCTTCTCTTTTCCCTCCGGCTAAGGTTCTATTGCGGGGATTAGAATGATAGGATTGAGAGGGTTAATGTTATGATACACTTTGATTTCCATAGCTTGTAACTGTTGAAGCATCTCTTTGCGATTCCTATCTTTGGCTCTGGGCCAACAATAGTGGCAGTGATGTTTGACCCATAGCCAAGCTTCTTAACAAGCTCGTTGCAAAAATCGAGCTCGTTATTAGCCAACACCAAAATGGGGTCCGTTTTGTTATATAGGTGTTTCATGTTTTTGTTCATAGTTGCTAGAGCATCAACATTGCCCTCACCATTGATCTTTGCTTTTGCTGCTGCTGGAGTACTCTGTAAGTATTCTGTTTCTTATTTCTTGTGTCTAGGCGTCTGGGTAAGGGTGGACCGGCATGTGATTGTGTTTGTCTTGGTTGGCTGCTTTGTGGTTCTGTGTGTCTTTTGTCTCTGAGTTTATTTTGTTCTTATATATACATATTATATTTTCTAGTTAATAAAAAGCTCCTGTGTAAGGATCTGCGTGGGCACCCTTGAGTGATGAACCCATGATCTGAACACCTACACAGCTTCGCTTTCTAGGGTTATTTCTTGTGTGTTCTTGTTAGTGTTTTGCTAACGTTGTCTTTTTCTTCTTTTGTTTGGTTTGATTCTTGGGTTGATTCTTGGTTGTTAGTTGTCTGTTCTTATTGTGTTTGCTAATATGAGTGGTTCTGCTGATCCTGTTGCCGGTGGAGGTGGACCAGGAGATGATCCTAATGAAGGAGCTCTTCTGGTCGGAACCTTGATTAGCAAGTTGGATATTAGTGATCCATTGTTTCTTCACCCTAGTGATACTAGTAGTTTGACCATTACCAGTATAAAGTTGAAAGGTACTGAGAATTAGCTTTACAGACTAAAAATAAATATGGATTTGTTGATGGTACTTGTATTAGGTCTACTACTAATGAAGTTCTAGGTAAACATTGGGATAGATGTAATTTTGTGGTTTTATCATGGTTACTTAACTTTGTTTGTGAAGAATTATATCTTGGTCAAGTTTTTCTTAAGTATGCTTCTGAAGTATGGTCTGATCTAAGAGAGACTTATGATAAGTTTGATGGTTCTGTGGTGTTTAACTTGTATCAGAATAAATTATTCTGTTAAGTAAAATGGTAACACTGTTGCTGAGTATTATCATAAACTTAATACTATGTGGAAACAATTTGATGTTATTGTTCAGTTACCTGCTTGTGTGTGTCAAGCCTCAAGGGACTTCAATGACTTTAATTCTCTAATAAAGTTGATGCAGTTCCTTATGGGGCTTGATGAGGTTACCAACCAGTTAGAATTAATCTATTGACTAGGGAACCTTTACCTACTCTTAAAAATGCTTTTGCAATTGTTTCTAGAGAGGAGTCACATAGAGGATCTAGTAGTACTACAAAGGTCAAAATGTTGCTTTCGTATCTAGATCAAATCAATCTTTTGAGAATAAAAAGGGTGTTAACAGAGGTCTTAACCCAAACTTAAAATGTACACACTGTAATAGGTTGGGACACACTGTTGATAGATGTTATGAACTGGTTGGTTACCCACCTGTGTGAAAAAAAGGAATGTTAGTTCAGGGTCTGGTAAGGGTGGGTGAATGGGTTGAATAATAATAGATCAAATGTTTCTGCTGCTTCTGTTGGTTTGCCTTTTACTTCTGAATAGATTTCAAAGATAATGAACCTTATCAGTGAAAAGTCTACTAGTGATCCTCAAACTTCCAATTCTGGAGGTAACATGTTTAATGGTTTTTCTAGCATGTCTACTTTACAAAACTTAATGACTGTCTTAGAAAAATTTTTCAAATTGTTCAAGTTTTGTAAAACATTGTCATAGTTGGATCACTGATTCTGGTGCTAATCGGCATATGTCTAATAGTGATTAAAACATGATAAATTGTATTAATGTGTCTGATTTTGATATTAAGGTTAAACATCCTAATGGAACTAGTGCTAAAGTTGCTAAGATAGGGGATGTTCTTGCTGAAAATGTTTTGTTAAAAGATGTTCTTTATGTTCCTGATTATTGTGTCAATTTGTTATCTGTTCATAAGCTTGCCACGGATAATAAGTTGACTGTCTTGTTTGATGAAAATAAATGTTTTGTATCGTAGACAGAGTGATGGATTGTATTTTATTGGTGATAAAGTGAGTATTAATCATGTTAGTTTGAACAGTGTTAGTGAGTCTAATCTTTGGCATAATAGATTAGGCCACCCCTATCTGGTAAAGTTCTTGATGTGTTAAAAGATGTTTTACATCTTATGTGTATATGAAAGTAGGTGACCATAAAATAAAAGAAATAAGTGATGTTATACACCTTGATGTTTGGGGACCATATAGAATGACTAGTAGAGAAGGGTTATAAATATTTTTTAATTGTTGTTGATTATTCTAGAATTGTTTGGTGTTATTTAATGAAAAGAAAGGGAGAAGTGTTGAGAATATAATGTGTTTTTTATGAGTTAATTAAAACTCAGTTTAAAAAAAACAGATTAAGATTTTTCGTAGTGATAATGGTAGTGAATTTGTTAATAATCAAATGAGTCAATTCTGCTTGTCTAAGTGGATTATACATCAAACAACTTGTGTATATACCCCCAACAGAATGGTTGGTTGAGAGGAAACATAGACATCTTTTCAACATGGCAAGAGCTTCATTATTTCAAAGTGGTTTACCCTTAAGATTCTGGTCTGAGTGTGTTCTAACTGCTACCTATCTTATTAACATGATTCCTTCTTCAGTTTTAAATGGTAAGAGTTCTTATGAGGACATGTTTGCCCCCCCCCCCCCCCCCCCCACACACACACAGACACACACTTGACCATCTTAAGACATTTGGTTGCTTAGGTTTCATAACTGTTTTAGATGAACCTGATAAAGTGGCTCCTAGAGCTGAAAAGTGTGTTTTAATTGGATACTCAAATTTTAAGAAGGGTTACAAATTGTGGAATTTGGAATAAAAACATATTGAGTATTCGAGAGATGTTAGATTCTATGAAAACATTTTCCCTTTTAAAACTGATTTGAATGAAAATGTTTTGTCTAAAGATAATGAGTTAAATCATATTAACTTTTTTATCTATATGAAACTGAAGCAACCCAAGTGTCTGATTTGGTTAAGGGGAATGAACCTCCCAATGATGAAGGGGAATCAAAGAGTCTCATGTTGGTCTGTCTAGTGAGCAACCAGGTGGGTCTCCCAAAGCTACCAATCATACTGATTCAACCCAGCATGATGGCAGTATTGGTGGTAGACAACCTGAGGGTGCTGGCCATGATGATGAACCAACAAATGATGAGCCTATTCCACCTGAGGGAGGAAGTCAACTAGACAGTCTGTCTTTCCTAGGAAATTTAATGAGTTTATTGTTGATGGCAAAGTTAAGTATGGAGTAGAAAAAGTAGTTAACTACTCTAATCTTTCTAGTGAAAAATTTTTGTTTTGTGTCCTGTTTGAATAAAACAGTGGAACCCAGTTGTTATTCTGAAGCTTCTAAAGATCCTAAATGGATTGAAGCTATGAATGCTGAAATGGAAGCATTGCATAGGAATAACACTTGGGTTTTATCTGATTTACCTAAAGATAGAAAACCTATAGGATGCAAATAGGTTTTTAAGATTAAATACAAGGCTAATGGTGAAATAGAAAGATATAAGGCCAGACTTGTAGCAAAAGGTTACAAACCAAAGAGAAGGAATAGACTTTGGTGAAACTTTTTCACCAGTTGTTAAAATGGTGACTGTTAGCGTTGTCCTTAATCTTGCTGTTTGTAACAATTGGCCTTTGTATCAATTAGATATTAACAATGTATTCCTATATGGGTCAATAACTGAGGATTTTTATATGAAACTTCCTGAAGATTATTATTCTAAGGATAAAACTAAAGTCTGTAGGTTAAATCTCTTTATGGCTTAAAACAAGCCCCTAGAAAGTGGAATGAGGAATCAACCAAGGTTTTACTTGACATTGGTTTTGTCCAGAGTGTTTTGTGATTATTCTTTGTTTATTGGGAAATTGGATTTTAACACACTGAACTATTTACAATTGGCTTGTGACATACTAAGCTACAATTGGCATGATGATGTGTCCATTTTGCTGACGTGGCATGGTGATGTGTCCATTTTTTATTACGTGGCATGGTGACGTGTCCATTTTTGCTTACGTGGCATGAGGAATTGGATTTTAACACCCTGAACTATTGATTATTGGCTGCAAACGCACTAAACTACAAAATTGTTGGATTTGAGCTTGGTTTAAAGAAATGAATTTCTTTTGGCCTTTTTTAAAAAAATGAATTTCTTTTAATTATTTAAAATTATTTGTTATTGACCAAAAAATAATTTTAATTCATTTTTAGTTCTTTTAAGTTGTTTCCAAGCCAAGAAAATTTGTTTGAGGCGTTTCGGTTCGTTTATTGCTCGTTTGGGTTTTTTAGTAGAAACATCCAGCTTTGTACAACTTTGATGAATCATTGTTCGTGGTCCTCCGACTAAACATAACACAACAATTTGTTTTAATCATTTTTAAGTGTTTTTAATTACTTTTCAATCAATCAAGGTCCTCACATTTTAGTAACATTTTAGATTAAATGGGATTTAGAACAACCACATGTCGAGAAAATGATATTTTCAAATATTGCAGATCAAGGTGTTACCAAGCATGTCAAGAAATGATAATTTTCAAATATTGTTGATCAAGGTGTTACCAAGTATGTCAAGAAATGATAATTTTCAAATATTGCAAGTCTAAATCATTGTACGATGTCTTTTCAGAGGAACCCTTGTTTGATTATACTCGTGTTCAGCCTTTATCAAGTTGCCTTCATCGTTGACAGTTATCTCTCCGATAACAACCGAATTTTACTTGCTTGCCTGAAAAGTTGTTTTACTAATTTCATAGTCTTGATACTTTTAACAATCGGATCGGTGCTAACGCGCAAACCTTCGTTTTTGTTTTTTTATAGAAAGGAACTAAGTTGCAAATACGATAATAATGTAAATAATAATAATAATAATAATGTAAAGGTAGATCATGGAAAGTTCAACTCAAGAAACAAAGATGAAACCGATTAATGTTCTTTATGTATGAATAATGACCCTCTGGCAAACCTGCGTAAAGGACTAAAACCACATATCTTGCCATTAATACCAACGTCGATTGTCGGAGAGTCATTATTCATATATAAAGAACATTAATCGGTTTCATCTTTGTTTCTTGAGTTGAACTTTCCATGATCTACCTTTATCATCTCAAAAAGATATCTGTCAACGATGAAAGGGAACCCGAAACCATAAAAGTCTTGAAGACCAAAATGTCTTTTTGTAAAAACATCATTGTACATATACCTCCTTCATCGTGGACAGATATCTTTCCGATAAGAGAAGATGAAGGGTTACTACTCTGCACTTCAAGTAGAAGAAGATGAAAAAGAATAAATGAAGTCTATTATAGAGGTTAGTAGGTTACTCAGAAAATATATTCCTAAACAATTAAAAATAACTTTTCATGCAAGCAAGTAAAATTCAGTTGTTGGACAATGAGATTGATAACTGGACAGTGAGATTGAGAACTTCTCTATGGAAGTTGCTAAAATAGTTAAACAAAAGCTGAAATTGAACAGTTATTTGGAATGTTCCTGATCATTACAGTTATGCCTTTTTTGGTGAAATGAACTTGAAGAAATGATTTGGTGGATCTGTCATGAGTTAAACAAAAGCTGAAATTGAACGCTTATTTAGAATGTTCCTGATCATTACAGTTATGCCTTTTTTTTATCAGAAAATATATTCCCAAACAATAAAAAACAACTTTTTCATGCAAGCAAATAAAATTCAGTTGTTGGACAGTGAGTAATATAACTGGACAGTGAGATTGATAACTTCTCTATGGAAGTTGCTAAAATAGTTAAACAAAAGCTGAAATTGAACAGTTATTTGGAATGTTCCTGATCATTACAGTTATGCCTTTTTTGATCAGAAAATATATTCCCAAACAATTAAAAACAACTTTTCATACAAGCAAATAAAATTCAGTTGTTGGACAGTGAGAATTGATAACTGGACAGGTTAGCCAAATCATACGAGGTGGCAGGAAAAAACTGACATTTTGATCCAAATGAACTTCAGGTTAGCCAGACGTTTGTCAAAAGAACATTTTTTTAAATCAATGGAAGGGTAAACAAAATCGTCGATCCGACTGTTGATTTCTTCTACAACCAGTACAACGAACTCTGTATGAGTTGTTTTTTTTTTACAGTAATTATATTAAAAAAATAAAAAAAAACTAACTCAAAAGATCAAAAAATAACAAAAAATTTTTTTGATTCGAAGCGCATCACTTAGGCCAAAGCGAGGCGCTTCGGGTCACAAATCAACTTTTCTGACCTCGTAGACGAGGTAGTTAAAAAGTAAGGAAAGCGCCTTGCTTAGGCCTAAGCGAGGCGCTTTCAGGGGGTGAAAATAGAAGTGAAGGGGTTTTAATATAACCACCCATAAAATATTTCTTAGTGTTGAAACTTGAAAGTATATATTACAGAAACAGGCATAGGTTGACTAATTAGTCAAATGGGTAGAAATGTGTTGGTTACTTATCATCATAAAAATCAAGGTAAAATTAAAAAGACGGATCAAGTTATAAATAAAATCATAAAAATGTAAACTGAGTATTGGTCAACATAAGATAATATTAGGGGTGTTCAGAATTCGATTCGGATTCAAAAAATTCGAATTTCGACTTAGTTCGATTTGATTACCAAAAATTCGATTCGCTTATATTAAGAATTCGAATTCGATTCAATTCGAATTCGAGTCCAGTAAATCGAATACGAATTTATGATTTTAAATTCGATTTCGATTCGAAATTTGAATAAAAAACTGTACATGTATATTTACCGAAACTAGTGTTCGATCACCTGTAGGAGATACTGATGCCTTTCCGGTGGGGGTAGGACTCCACCAAGGGTCTGCGTTAGAGTCACGTTCCTTTTTGCAGTTGTCTTGGATGAGTTATCAAAGTCTATTTAGGAGACAGTGCCGTGGTGCATGCTTTTGCTGACGATATTGTGTTAAGTTGCAGAATCCAAACATAGCCTGAATGAGAAGCTAGAATGTTGGCGTGCAGCTTTAGATGGGAAAGGGTTTAAGGATTAGCCGTTCAAAGACTGAGTACATGTATTGTGGCTTCAGTGGTGAAACTCACGACGATAATATTCAAGTTACGATTGAAG